>MASP02000322.1:0-232662 GCA_001693025.2 Colletotrichum lindemuthianum
CCTTTTTTTTACCTATACCTATTTACTACCCACAGGCCCAATAGGTACCCACCATTACCTATGGGCCGTATGGGCCATTACCCAGCTGGGTACCCGTGGGTAATTTCCAAGCCTAGTCGCATTGCAAAGCCTGTCTCAACTCGCTGTCCAGCCGTTGTCGAACTGTGACAAGACGCTTGTCCTTGATAGATTTGTCTACTCTCCCACTCCATTCCAATTTCTCGGACCCCCCTTGAGGCCCTCAAATGGGGGCTACGGGGCGAAGGGGTTCAAACACCCTTGAACCCACGCGAAGCCACGTACAGCCACATGTGGCGGGGTTTCACGACAGTCACCCAGTGAAGGTATTCAGCGGATCATCCGGGCTTAAAGCCGAGTTGATGGCGTGGCGGGGAGACGGTCCCAATCAAACCGGGTTCATGGGTCCATGGGTTCCATGGGTCCCCTGTCTAGGCGACCTGCTACTATGAACGACGTCTACCACACAACAGGTCTGTTCAAGCATAATGATAACGCTCGGCTACGGTCAGATGAGTAACAGGACGCCAAAGAGGAATTGCGCGAACGCCAAGTATATTGGCAATTCCCAGGTACAGTGTGTAGCTTCGGTTCCTAGGTAGTTAAAATGCCTAGCTAGGCGGGCTGGAGGTTTGGTAGTATGGTACCGACTTCGCCAGTAGATCAAACTCGTCGCGGTTGTATTTCGCGTTGCATCTCCAAAGGTGTGACATGCGCGTCAGTCTCGTACTCTGTACCACATGAGAAATAGATGACTCCGCGGCGGGAAATCAAAACTGGGCACACGGAGATAAGACTGCAGCACAAATGGGTGATTAAATTAGCAGCTGTTTTTTCCTTCATCTCTTATGCGCGGTCACAGGCGCGCTTTTAGGGCACAAGTGGACTCAAGCGCGAGGCGCTTAAATCATCCTAATGCACTCGGTCCCTGTGGGCATACACCCATGTCTGACGGTTACGTCCACTGGCTTGCTATCGTTACACAGCCCAACAAGCAGGCTTGATGTGCTTGATCAGTGACGGTTCTCAGCGAGGGATTTTCTCCGCCCCTTTTTCCGTGGCAAATTATCGAGGGTGAGATGGTGATCAACGGAGCCACTGGCAGTTATAGGGAGGGGGCGAGTGTTATGGCTGAAAAGTTGAGACTGTACATTTAGGAAGCACACATTTGATGAGCCAATCCACAGTAGCAAGCGAAGTTCTTGCAGCATATAAATGAAGCTCATCTCATCGCCGTTTGACAGCTATGGCATGTGGTGTGCAGCGATATCGCGGCGGTTGGGGAGAAGAGTTCTGGACGTTTGCGAACACAGGACGGTGCAGTCTGAAAGTGACAGGCGCTGTGTCTGTTGGGTGGGCTGACATACAGACGGCTGACATGGCTCATTTCGGATGAACATTGACATCGCTGCCCACGTCCTTTGCTATTCTCCAGTCTCCCCGCGTGAGGCCGCAGCACGAAGGCCATCTGAGCTGGAGGAAGCGAGCACCCTTATCGTCAAGGCCAGAAGCCAAAGAACATGACGAACATCATAGAGCGTTGACGGGCGGCCTCTCCCGTTCCTGTCGAAACGAGCAACTACGGGGACATTTCAAGCAGGAATATATGCAGGGGCGTGTGATCCCAGCAGGGCTTACTGAAGAGCCGTGGACGCGAGACGGGAATGTGCAGGTGGATGGGCAAATCTCGGCATTTCTGACCCGGTCTCTGTTGTTGTCTCCTCGAAAGACCGACGTGCTACACGTCATGGGCACAGAAGAGCCACCACCGAATGGCCCCACAGTGGCAATCATCATCCAACCATTCACGGAGGCCATGGCAAATCTCCGTGAAGGATTTTATATCGCATGCACCAACGTGCAATTGCTCGAGGTACCTTACCAGTCACATCGGACGAAGCTAGGTGGCGTATGTCGTGTCACCACCCCGCCCTGGGACTCGTCAAGCCATCCCGGCCGCGTGGTAAGTAGCCTTGAATTCCAAAATACGCATGGGTAGTCCCAAGGGAAAACAAAGCCAGAGAGTGGGGAAAAGTGGCATGGACTGCTCGCGCAGACATGACAATCCCTTCATGAGGTACCTCCGCTGGTGATATGCAACTCTGGCAGGGAAAGGAGCTCAGAACACCGACTTAGATTGAGGGACTCAATCATCTCAGCCAACCAGCCAATGGAAGCCACTACACAATTCTTCGAATAAGCCACTTGTAACCACTTTGCCGTCGGATCCGGCCTGACTTGCAAAAAGTTTCTAGACGCGTCGGAAAATAGAATGAAAAAACACCAAGACTTCTCATGCAGGAGCTGCGCAGCCTGCGCTAGTGTGTGAGCTTTTGCCAGAATGAGAATTACCTATTGCATCTGATCACTCAGTTTACGTGTGTCGTGACAGAGCCACAAGCAAAACGAACGTATTCTTCAGATACATTTCCACTCCTGCCATGCAGGGCTTGTGACTTGCTTTCGACTGTTTCGCCTTGTATTTGCTGCTCTCGTGTTGTATATATAAACCATCTATCCGTCTTGACTCTTCGTTTTACTCCGGTCCACTCACTTGGCATCCACAGACCATCACCCCGAATACTTACCTCACGCTGGCAGTTGTCGCCTTCACCTCGCACGTCGGTCCCATCTAGAAGTTGTCTTGTCTTGACTTCTCCTCGTGCTCCGCTCTACTCGCTCTGGCGTACTGCGACCATCACTCCAAGTGCCTACCTCACGCTGGTGTCCGTTGCCGTCACCTTATACGTTGGCTACCTATCTGTCGTCGCGATCATCTTATGGCACGGCAAAATCCTTGACCTCTGCAGCACGCCATTATGAGCCGAACCAGCCAGCAGAGCGGCGGTCTGATATCCGACGCAGCAGTCCAGGGGTCGGCTACTTCGTGAGTAGCAATTTCAGTCTGTCGTTTCCTCGTACAGTGGTAGATATCCATTGCGTCTCCACCGTTTCCACTCCTACCTTTGGTTCTTGCAGAACTCGCTCGAACTCTTTGTCGTCCCATTGCCAACAAAGATGCCCTAGCCGCTGGTGTGTTGGAACTTGGAAGTTCAACGCCGCATCTATATCGTCGCTTTCGGAGGCTCCAAGCATATTTCTTCCCGTTCCCTGAATGTATCTGTGTGACTTTTAATCCTTCCGACGTCGTTCGACCGGCTGAGTATCGTAGCACCGCTTCGGGTACCCCTACTACCGTCAGCCAACCTTCGGAGACTGTGGCAACCAGACTTCAGTCCTTCTTGGACGACACCGGCCTCGAAGGCGTCGTGAACGTTCACAAGGTTGGAGGCAGCAGCTCGGCGCAGTCTCGGTTTGAGCATGCGAGCAATGTAGTTGTTCGAGTTGATGCTGAGCTCTCCAAAGCTCATGACGCTGGCGACGTTGAATAGGTTCCCGTCGGCAACATGAATGAAGAAGCTCGAAATATCGGGGACAAACTCGGCGATTAAACCTCGACAGCCAGCCGGGCCAGTTGGACCAGCTGGTGGGGCGTGACGATGTCTGTCGTTGTTGAGACTTTGGCTCATCTGATCGCGTAGGTAGGCGGGCGCCGGGCGGGTAGGGCTATGTGTCATCGGAGCCGAGGTTCCGGGAAGCTACTCGGCCGAGTGTAGGCCTGGCTCGGTCTCCACCGGGGGGTGTTGCTGATGGTAGGTTTAGGGGACATCGCCTTGTTTTCGCCCAGCGCACTTCCTTATTTCGCGGTAGCTCAAAAGTCGACGAATCGGGCCCGGGTGGCCAGGTCTTGGTGTCGGCCGCCTGGTGGATTTGTGGATGGAAGGTTGGTCATCGGTATCCTGATCGCTTGTCCGTCCTGGAAGCAGAGATTTCCAGGCCATCGGCAGGGAGCATAAGCAGCACGGCGGGACCTTTGATTTGGCATAGAATTTCTTCTTCTTTTTCTGGCCCTTTTGTCACGACATACATTGACCAGACGAAAACCCCTACTCATGCAAAATAGAGCAGCATTTGAGGAATCTTGATCTTAACATAGCGATCATAATATGTACACAGTTCGCGACGTTATTCGTGCAGAAAGATGCCGCCAAACCAATTCTCGATCTCCTGCTGACCTTCCTCGCTGACCGGAGTCACGAGACCGACATACCCATCCGGTCGCAATCCCACCACCGCTCCCTTGCTCCTGTCAATCCCGTACTTCTCATACGCCCTCGCTGGCTCTTCATAGAACGTCTCTCCATCGGCGAAAACCTTGTCGTAGTCCCACCCCAACTTGGGGTCGAACGGATGATACATCTCGTGCACATCCCCAAGCAAGTCGACCTTGTCCCGCGGCGCAGAGTGCACGAGGAGCACGTCCACGATGGAAGGGTCCTCGTCCGTTATGAACTTCATCGATCCGCTGTGAGGGTCCGAACCAGGGGGCAGTTTGATGGTTGGTAGTCTCGGCAGGTAGGACTTGAGCCAAGCCCCGAAGTTGTTAACCGTGTCGCGCAGGCATTGCTGAGAAATATCGCCGCCAAAGACGACGAGCCGGAAGCGCCCGTTTGACGGGAGTTTGTGGTGTAATTCCCATAAGCGGGCGTCGGACTGGCGGATGACCTTGTAGGAGGGGAATCGCTGGCCGAGCTTGCAGTTTGTGGCGAGGGATTGCGTGCTCTTTGCGGTGCTTCGCTTCAGGCCATGAGCTGTGCCCTCCTCTGCTTCCTTGGCGACGAGGACGGTCGGTTCGTAGTTAACTCCGACACCGGTAGTGAACTGCATCATTAGCATCATCATCCACCCAGGTCTTCCGACGAAACTCACCATTCGACTCGTGTGGAACGCCTTCTGGAACTCGTCCGACGAAACACCAGTCTCGTCCATGATATCCTTAGCCGGGCGACCACTAAACAGCTTCGAGAACTTTCCGTCGAATTCAATAAGGTCCTTCGCCATCTTCTTCCGCTCGAGTTCGTACGTCGAGAGTACCTCCCTGGGGAGGATACCCTTGCTGACCAGGCCAATCTTCCAACCAAGGTTGTAGCTGTCCTGCATCGACACGTTCATACCCTGGCCAGCCTTGGGGGAGTGCGTATGCACGGCATCTAGGCAATCACAGTCAGCGACGAAAAGGTTCGAGACGCTGGATGACTCACCTCCTGCGAGAAACACGCGGTCGAGTTTGCTGAAATGGTCACCCGTTCGCTGGCCGATTTGGTAGGCGTCCACCTACACTCGTCAACACCTGCTTCTCGGCATTTGTGGTCGACTCACCAGTCGCAGTAATGGTACTCCAGCTTATACGGGCTGAAAATCTTCTGCGCCGACTTGAAGATGAAATCGGGCGTGATCTGCGACCGATCGACGCGGCCGCTGCCAGCCGACACCTCCTTCAGCTGGATGTACAAGCGGACCATTCTGTTCTCCCGCGGAATGATCATGATCGCGCCTGAGGTACTGTGGATCATTGTTCGGAATCGAATGTCGGCTTTGCACGGTCAGCGGATACCCTCACGAGTCACCGTCTCAAAAGGTATACTCACGAAAGTCGGTAATGGGGACAATGTCCATGACGCCCCTGCGAAGCATCAGATCAAATTCGTTCCAAAGCGTGTTCCGTCAGAACTCACCAGATGGCATCCGTAGTCTCGCCCTTCATCTCAAACTCCTTCCCCAGCGTCTTTCTTGTCCAAGAATGCGCGCCGTCGCAACCGACAACATACTTGGCCCTGACAATCTCATCCCTCGCCTCACGCGCCTTCGATCGCTCGAGAATATCGCCGACATCGTCACCGGCAAGATTGCTTCTGAATATCCCATCGGCCAGGTTACTCAGCATCTGCGTCGGTGTCGCCTCCTCCTCGGTCAAGTGCCTCAGTGTGACTGTCACAGGGTGCGCGTCCGCGTCCTCGACTGCACTCTCGTCAACTTCAAGCGACGTTGGAATGACCATGCGCTCCACACGCAGGGCCTGCTCTGTGGTGTCCGAGTCGCGGATGGCGTCGAGGAAGAAGCCTTCGACGCGCCCTTGGTGCAGGACCGATTCGGTGAAGCGCGATAGACCGGGGATGGTATTGACAGAATGCGCGCTGCGGAAGATGGCACCGTTGGAGTCTGGGTTCCAGAAGCTGATTTCTAGAGCGCGTCAGCTGTGTCACGTTCCGTATTGTGGCAGTTCGGCCTAAGGTACCCAGCATGCGATTCGCTTCCCTCCACACTCGTTCCCCAATACCGAAGCTGTCGAGAATCTCCAGAGACCTCACTTGGAACCTGAACGAGTCAATTGACGAACCCCAAAGTAGCAAGCAAAGCCTACCCGTCTGCCTGCCCAGAGTACACCTTGTCCGTCCTTTTGTCCACAATTCGCGTCTTGACGCCCAACCTCGCCAGCCAGAGCGCCAGCATCAGCCCAGCCGGTCCAGCGCCGATGATGAGGACGTCAACCTCGGATTCAGGTAGTTCAGCCATGGTGCATGCGACCGCAGAAAGAGTTGTCTCGAAAGTAAACAAATACAGTGTATTTTCGAACAAGCTAGCTCACAAAGAACAGCCCACTTTATATGCCCGGCCCCGAGTCTTCACCAACGACGCCCACATCGGGCCCGTGGTGAACTACCGATGGCTGGGGTATGCTTTTGGAGAAACAAGCGATTTACTGGCATGACAAAGGAAGGGTCGCATCGTCGCATCCGGAGGGGCACAGATTTGGGGGAAATGGGCCGTGGGAACGTCATATCGTGTGGGGGTGTCAAAGCCTGAACGCAGGGACTAACAGCTTGTGTCGCGTGTGACGATGTGGAAATGCCGCAGGATCGAGTGAGACGCACTGCAGATGTTGATTTGGCCGTGATGCGTAAGCGGAATTAACTTGTGTTTCCGTCCCGAGAGCCCCTCACCTACTCGTTCCCCGGACCGGCCCGTCCGAGATCTCGACGAACTCTCCACACACGTGAGCCGACTGGTCGCTTTTCGTGCCCTTGCAGCACCTCGATCCACGGGGTTTGTGTATCGCTGACTTCGCCGAAGCGTGGGTTCTCGGGTTCTGCGTCCGAATTGTCGCTCTCGGTATCCTCGTCCATAATCTCTACCCCTCCGTCTCTGTCGTTGTCGTCCTTGTCATTGGCCTGGTAATATAGCTCTTCTGTGTACGCCCAACCCGGAGTGTCGAGGTTGCCGTAGATGAGAACGAGTGGGTGGTTCGCCTTCTTGGCAGATTGAATGCGGGCAAGAGGGGTCGGGGTGAGTATTTGGAGGACGCCTTCCTTGGGGTCTATACCGCGAACGAGGACGAGACCAAGTGTTTGACAGTATCGGGGATCAAGGGTATGGCCGTCGGCGTTAGGGAGGAAGGGGATGCCTTCTGGCGTGTGAGAAATGATATCTTCCAGCGGAGTTGATTCTTCTCCGTCAACGTCCATGTCATCGCTGCCGCGCAGACGACTGAAGGCCTTGGTGTCTTCGATCTCGACGAGGCACAGCATCGATCCGTTGAGCAGCTCAGCAACCAAATTGGCGGGAAGCTGTTGCTCGTAGGCAATGACTCCAAACACTCCGCGACTCTTGCCGCTGTACTTGACCATCAGCGGCGGCCAGGAAGTGAGTGGTGTCGGGTCCCAGGCTGTCTTCTCGGGGGTCCGCTTAGTATGGAAATACGCCAGCGCCTGCATGGAACGTAGGTGGGCGGCCGTCCTCGAGGTGAATTCGGACTGCTGAGACGGAAGCGTTGTAAAGTTACCCTTGCACGCTGACTTGAGCCCGTCGACGCTCTCCTTAGGGCCGTCTTCGGACATGTAAATCACCTCTGTAGGCTTGAAGTTGGCGATGAGTTCGGTCAGCAAGTCGAGACCGGTGCCCAGAATCCAACCTGGGGTGTTGATGATGAGAGGGAGGCTGCTGTAGGTCTTCTGATAATGGCGATAAAGGTCCAGCGCGCATTCCAGGTACAACTCGGGGTCTGAGGCTGGCGACACAGAAGCGATCGAATGGCATCTGATGACTGTTGCAGCCTGCTCGTCCGTGGCCACGTGCGCGAATGCCGGGCTGAGATTTGGCTGTTTGACTTGAACCAGGGCGATGGTGCCGGCCGGTGTGTATTCAGGCTGGCCGGGGTCGAGATCGAGGACGACAATCGAACGGCCGAGACGGTCAGATCCAGGGGGTGTGAGGAGGCGGTTGCCCAAAATACGACCAAAGGTAGACTTGCCCGACGACTTGGGGCCGCAGAGCATGACGCTCGGGACGGGATCGACCTTCTTACTCAATCCAGCCAGCTTCTTGTTCCAGGCGGGATGGGACCGGAGATCTTGAATGAGTGCTCGTTTCGGGGCGTCGTTAGACGTACAGATCTTTGCTGTTAGCTCCCATCGCTACTGCCACTTTCGGGGCATCTGTCATCTCATCTCACAATCTTGTATGTATCAGTCTTGGGTGACTTTTGATCTGGTTCGTTCCACAGGCTCCTGAAGAGAGGCGACAGTCTTCCCAGCTTCCGAAGACTGTTGGCTTGGGGGTGAGATTGAATATCCAGAGTTGTTTCATCGGAGCAACGGATGACAGGTATGCCATGGCAATGAGGCGCATGCACCCATCTAGTGCCATCTTGACTTCGAATCGAGGCTCCGGCAATGGTGATCTCGCCCTCGATTACTGTAATACCGTAGCTTCCTAGAACGAGGAACCGTTCGCTATCCTTGAGTCTCAGCTGGAGACGACCTTGCAGCTTCCGCGAGTTGCTCTTGTTCGGTCTGAAGGTCGAGAATTGCTGCGCTTCCTGCCCGATCAACCCTTGCCATTGCGAGTCGGCCTTTTCATTCGCCCTTGGGGACTTTCCCTTCGTCGGCGAACGAGCTGGTGTAGAAGCCTGGGACTCTGAAACATCCTGCTGGGATGCTGGCGAAGATAGAGAGGGGCTCGCCAAGAGGAGCTGCTGCCTCAGGGCGAAGGCGCTCATAGCTACGGCGGTTAGCAGAGCCAGGGACAGCTTTAGATAAAACCCACGCTTTGATCCATCAGAAGTCTCGATCTTTCTTCTCTTTGGGGTTGTCATGTTGATTCAATGAAAGGGGTGTCAAGAAAGAACAACAATAGCGATGAAGAACGGCGATGAAAGACAAAAAGATTCCTTCGACCTCAACCCGAGGGGCAAGCGCTTCCTCCAAGGTGGTCTTTCCCTAGAAAGAGAACAAAAACCGAAAATTTCTCAAGGCAGGTCCTCCCCCGCAACGCACCTGCCCGATACCACTGCAAGACGACCAGCGCTGCCGTACCTACCTAGTACGGAAAAGTCTTGCTACCTCTGCCTTGAGCGCCTCAATCCTGCTGACCTCCATTAGCTTCTCTCTCCAAACAAAATTTGATCCCAGCTACTCACTCTGTTTACCACTCGCAAGGCGCCGCAACAACTTGCAAGCAGTAGCAGTCGATACCGTCACGATGCCTGGGGGATATCACGACCGCGATTCCCGCCATGGGAGCCTCCCACCGAAAAACCGCAATGGAAAATCCTACCGGCCGATCCTACCCAGCACCGCCTCACCGAGAACCCCCACACCGGCCGCCAAGGTCAGCAACCGGCCTAGCGACAAGGGTACACTGACACCTTCGCTTTTCCAGTCAAAGTCCACCGTGGTCCGTGCCATCCCTGCAAAGATTTCTGATCCCCGAGACGCTCAGAAAATTCCTGTCGCGCTGGACCGTCAGTCTCCGTTCACGACGCCCTCGAAGCCCGTCAAGCTCGAACCGCGTGCCAATTCCGATCTCAACCACGACAAAATGTCGCGCAAACTCGACAGCGTCGCCTCCCTGAACGATCTCTTGGCGAAAGAGAAACAAAGTCAGGAGTCTGCCAGCCAGTCTCGCAAGCCTGTCCGTGGTGTCTCGTCCAAGACCAAGCAGGAGGCCTTCGATCCTCGTGCGCCTGACTCCGAATCCGACGCCAGCAGTGCTTCGAGCAGCGACGACGACAGCGACGATGATGCCTCGAGCTCTCCCAACTTCCTGAACAAAATAAATGGCCAGGCCTCGAGTAAGCCTACCAGCACCCCTCTGAAGAAGGCCAAGCGCGGCAAGGACGACGAGGTTGCCGATAGCGACGTTGAACGCGAGGCCTCTGCCGCCAATGTGCCCTCTACCAAGAAGGCTCCTGTCAGACCCGAGAGCTCCTCTGAGGAGGAGTCTGGTCCCGAGTCGAGCGACAGCGAGAGCGAGGCCGAGGAGCCCAAGAAGGCGCAAGCTTCCAAGGCGTCTACTTCCAGCTCAAGCGCTTCCGAGGACGAGTCTGAAGACGAGTCTGGAAGTGAAGCCGAGGCAAAGAAGCCTGCCCAGAAGGCCGCTGAGAAGGCTGCTCCTGTACCAATGGACATTTCCAGTGACGATCAGAGCGGGTCAGAGAGTGAGGATGAAGAAAGCGAGGTGGAAGAAAGCGCGAAGAAGCCGGCAGCCAAGCCGGCCGTCAACGGCAAGACCAAGGCCAAGACGACCAAGCCCGCTGCACCCCCGAGCGAAGCCTCTGAGGAGAGCGCCGACGAAGAGGGCGCCGAGTCGCAAGATTCCGAAGCCAGCGACGCATCTGACGATGAGGCCGCTACTGTTGCTCCCAAGCACAAGGGCAAGGGTCTCGACGTTGCCGGCTTCGTCGGTGCAGGCAAGGACTTCGTCCTCAGACAGGCTCAGGGCGATGAGGACGGAAAAGACATGGCCGACTTCTTTGCCAAGGCCAAGCTCGACGGCAAGCAGATCTGGTGCTTTACTGCCCCGGCTTCCATCCCCATCAGCGTCATCGAGAAGCTCGAGATCCCCATGGACAAGGCACAGAACGGAGACGTCATTCTGAAGCACAACGCCGAGGACTACACTGTAGCTCTCGACGCCGGCGCCAGCACTTCCATTGAGCTGATCATCCCTAACAAGAAGGGCACCCGATATGACACGGGTACGTGAGCTGTCGCGCGATGTCTGACCACGCTAACATGTTGCAGCGCCCCAGAAAGTCGAGAACGTCCTGCACTTCAGGCGTGTTACGCAGCTCACTGGCGCCTCCGAGCGCCCTGCAGCCGGCCCAGACGCACCCCGCCCTCAGCCTTCCGGCATGAAGGCACGATTCCGCCCGATCGGCGTGCCCAACGACACTCCAATGGGCAAGATCGGCTTCGACGCCTCCGACAGCGAGGATGATGTCGAGATGGCTTCCGCTCCCCCCGCCAAGAAGACCAAGCGCGTTTCTCTATCCCAGGACAGCATGGATATCGACGAGCCCACCCCCAAGAGCTCCAAGAAGTCCAAGAAGGCCAAGGAACCCAAGGCTGTCGAGCCTTCCCAGGCCAGTGTCATCGAGGTACCCAACTCTCAGCCACTGCCCACACGGGCAAAGAAGACCAAGAAGCGTCGCGATAGCATCGAGTCGATTTCTAGTGTCGGATCCAACCCCAAGCTGCAGAACAAGAGCACCACTGTTACCCCCGACGCGAAGAAGGCGTCGAAGCGCAAGCACTCTGAGGATGACCAGGCCGCTCAGCAGGCAAAGGACACCACCTCCGCTGAGAAGAAGGCAAAGAAGCTCAAGCGCGACGATAGCACTGAGGGATCTGCCCGCAAGGTCACCGCCATTCCTCCTCCCACGATCCCCAGCGTGAACTACTCCTTCTCGAGTCTCCCAGCCTCCAGCCCCGCCGCTGCGACCCCGCAGACAAAGACCAAGAGCAGCAAGAAGACCAAGGAGACCCCCGTCCCCACCCCCAGCATTCGCCGCGAGTCTGCCGTGCCTCTTCCTCAGTCCTCGCTGAAGCAGTCCGCCTCTGCCGAGACCGAGACGCCCAAGAAGGAGAAGCGCAGGCGTCGCAAATCGGAGGCGAAGGAGACGCCTGACGCGGCGTCCCAGGACTAGAAGCACTCGGGCTCGGGCAAGCGTCGCCAGTCCACGTCTCACGCCGGCTCTCACCGCCCCAGCCTTTGCTGATGGCTGCGACGGTCACGCAGCACACTTGCTCATATTGTACGAGTATATACCGGCTCAGCTACGGCTGTCGCCTTGCTTGTGGGCCAACTTGCCCACCCTTTTCGCTTGTTTCGCATTACACGGATGGAAAAGTACTTCGGTCGTGGATATTCGACCGCCCTTGAGCTCGGTGGTTCATCGCCGCCAAGCCTGGAAGAAATGTCTTGGTTGGACTGGTGTGGACTTGGGCTAAGGGGATGATTTTCAATTGCTTTCTTCGGGCGTTGGATGGACGATACCTAATGCATATGCCTCACGCGAGGTTTATATGGGCTTGAGTGGCAGAGGTAGATGTTCGAGGAGTCTTAGGTAGCTAGGCAGGCAATGACACCATACGATCACTTCACCTCTGTCCGGGTGATGTCCCGGATGCCGGGCTCGTTTTGTCGCCGATTCTTTCTCTTTAGTCAAAACCATGGTTCAGCAGGCCGGATCTGGATTTGCAGCTCCTCCAATCTACAAGAGACCGGGCCGTCCTTCCGCGAAGCCGCCATCAAGAGTGTAGATTTCTCACTGGGTGATGCAGCGCCAACCTTGGAGTCCTGAGTGATGCCTGGGCCCTGGCACCTTTACCACTTCAGATGCGCTCGCCCCCGTGATGACTCATTCTGAGTATCATGGGACGTCTCCGGGCAAGGTATTTGATGCTGGTACGGAAATATAGCAGGCTCTATCGTATAGCACCAACCTCGAAACTCACCAAGACCGTCGCTTGTCGCATTCCCAGGCCTGAACCGTTATACCTACTTCCATTGCCGCGAAGACGAGGACTTCTCTCACGCCGATACCAGTCACGCCTTCAAGGTTGGCCAATACACACCCAAGTCTTGCTGTTCCTAAGAGTCGGAGGTATATTATCCAAGCCTGCTGGCATTTTGCAAGTTTTGCTATTGCAGCAACCCGTGTGCTTCCGCACACCTCAGGGTTCGATCCAGACTCTCTTTGCGGTGACGAGCAACCCAACAAGCCCAAGCTGGCGGTTACAATCAGCTAGAGCAATCCATACGCGGCTGAACGCCTATCCTCCGTCCTTGACTCTCTCTTCGTGGCGTCCCAGGTGTATTCCAGGCATGTCATGTTGAGATACCCGCCCCGCCACAGTGGCTCGAAACCTCCGCGATGATGCAGGCGGCCGGAAACAAGATTGTGAATCAAACACCCCTGTCAGTCAAAAAGGGAGACAGTTTCGACATCTTTGTCCGAGGTCTCAAATTCACCGTCAAGAGGGTTCTTTAAACGCTCCGGGGTGTGGACTTTGTTGATGCTTTGCCAGTCGCTGTGGTACGTGGTCACGGAACCTGAAGCTGTCGACGCGACGACATCGACATGGTTATAAAAAGGTAATTCCTGATGCATAGCCGTCCCAAGAGAACCAAGACAATTGGCAAACGGTATACTGGTCAGGTGGCTCTGGATAGATTCCCAAGTTTCTCCCGCTGGGCCATGACTTCGGGCCTGTGGTATGTAAGACTGGCAGTGAAGTCCGGCCGATCACCCCAATCCTCATCCATCATCGTCTTCCATACATTTATCTCGGGAATACAACACGGACAGACATAGAGTGATTGGTATTTCCTCCCATCTGTGACGTGAAGTTGCTGTGATAACGTCTACTCCCCCCAAGCTGTCCAAGCTCTCGAAATCACCAGACTTCCGCAACTATCAACTTATCTAAGCCCCAGTCATGCTGCACGCCTTTCTCGACAACACATCTGGGGCGGGAGATGGGATATAAAAGGCCAGCTACCCGTTTCATGACAACCAAAATAGGCTGGTATACTCTTAAACATCTAAGCATTTACTTTGAAGAGTATCAAGGTAGGTCTGATCTGAGGACGTACACAAATAATCGCCAGCGACGTATGCGCAACAGTGAACCGAAAACCTGACGCCTTTTGCAATAGCCCAGTTATGCTATTTCAATGAATTTACATGCAATGGTGTGTTCAACTCTACATCGCCGGATATTCAAGCTGCTGACGTTGCATGCTCAAGCACGTACTTCAGAGTCCCGGGCATCCCAGCCATCTACACGCGGTGTCTCATTTCCACTAGGTGAACTGCGGAGATATAAGAAGTCCTCAAGTTCCATACATTACAAGAACCACACCCATGTGTCACGGCCATCTGTGTGCTCCAAGGACGTACAAGTCGATGTCTCCAGCCTTCATGCGGTTTTCCGAGCTCGAGCAGTAGTCAAGCGCGGCGCAACTGACAAGCCTCGAACTCACGCCTCCTCGTTCTTCATCTTCGGCGGAGTATATCCTTCGGAATACGAGCTGGGAAGGGGTACTAGCTCGCCCCAACGAGTGCCGCTTCGTTCACTGCCTGTTCTGCTGCCAGAATCCCAGTGCTACTCTGACAAGTGTAAAGACATAGCGCTCCTATCTTCGGAAGAAGCTCGTTGTTGAAGAGCATCTTACAGCATCAAGGAGCTGTTTTATATACTGCTGAAAACGATCACAGCAGAACGGCTGCATTAGGTGACGGAAAAAAAAAAACACCAGTCAACGCCCATCCCAGGCATTCTCAAACAAGAACCAACAGAATCCTCAACTCCAAATCTCACCGCATGTCACCCACAAGTACCCCGTCCTTCCTATCCCAGGGTCGGCAAGCCACCTTGCCAAAGTCCCTCTTGGCACCGCAGCGGACATTTCACCATCCTCCCGTCTCCGACCCATGACGCGGCCACTTCGCCCATTCGCATTCCTGCTTCACCTATACGTCTACCGCCTCTCGCCCTTGGCCATAAAAGACGCTCTCTTCTCCCTCGTTGAAACCCAAATCTCCCATTCTCGAACCCAGCCGCGAAAGATACCTCCATCCCACCACCTCAACGCCCTCGCCGAACACCCACCGACCCACGATACCAGCTATCCGGCACGCGAAATTACCCTATTTCACCACCCCTTGCCCTCACCGCCAGCAAACCCACGCGATCGGCCCCTCCCGAAGTGACGAAGAACCTTGCCAAGAGAATCCCTGTCGGGCTTCGGAATAGCGGGAACGGCTTTTTCGACGTCAGCTCATCCGGCCGATCTGCCGCGCGGATCACGGCGTCTCATGCCGGACAACCGGTCCGTGATGTGGCGGGTAAATGCTGAGACACCATGCCAGCCACAAGGATCAACTTTGGAGCTGGTGTGATCGACAAACACCGTCAAAGACACTGTGCTTCGACTTCTTTCAATCACCAAGCAAAGGAACATGGGTACGAGAATGTCTCGTATTCTTCGTCATCATCAACTACTTCAGTAGCGACTGCTCTACCTCTACTCGGTATGGTATCACCCTCCGCATTACTCGATTCCACCTTCCTCCCCGGCGGACGCCCATCTCCCGCCCGGCCTGCGCCGCGGAGACCTGCCGCACAAAAAAACATTATATATACGCGGGTCTATTATATCGCCGGTACCCAGGCCGTGTAACCCATACCCCAGACTTCGTGGGTCTTCTTCTGTTGGTCATCCATGAGGCCGTTACCCTTCCGAGCCGCGAGTCTTCTCGGGCTGTTCTGTCGTTTACAAAATACCACGATTGCGCCGGTGCTGTGCTGATGCAATGTACAGGTAATCCAAATGGTATCCGTTGAATCATTAAGTGCTTATGAGAATCGAAAAAAAGAAAAAGGATTGGTGTTGATGCGTCGTTGTCGTGCTACCTAACGGCGACTTCGTTTAGCTGGGGCACCTCGTATGGGTCGGCGTTCGGTTTGATCTCGATGCTGAAAATGCTACGACCAGACTCGTCGGAGAGTGCTGGGCTGAGACTGCCGCTGCCTCGACTCGAAGAGCTGTAGCTGGAACTGCTGCCGACAGTCCATTCGTCGCTGTCGGAGCTACCGCGGCGCTGGAGGTAGCCCATGTTGTACATCTTGCCGTATTCTTCGTCCCAGACCTTGGTCTGCTCGCCAATTTCGACGTAGTCGTACTCCCAGCGGGTCTTCTTGTCGGCCTGCTGCTGAGGCAGATAGCGGGACTTGGCGAAGTAGAAGATGCCGGCGGACAGTAGAGAACCACCGACAAGATCAACGGCGTAGTGGTGGTTGAGATACATGGTCGCCCACCAAATCCAGCCGACGTACATGACGAACAAAGGACGGAATCGGGGGAAGCAGAAGCTCAAGAACAGAGCCTCGATTACGGCGTCGGCGGCATGCAGAGAGGGAAATGCGCCGAAGGGAACGGGAGCGGTGCTAAAGCTCGTCGTGTACATATCGATGCCGAGGATAGCGTCGATGCGGGCAAGGCCAGCGGGAGAGCCAGACATGCCGTATGCGGCGGGGGCCAAGCCGTGCTCGTTCTCATACCATGGCGGCGTGCATGGGAATATGAGCTGAATGGTGACGCCAAGGACGTTGAGCCACCCGAAGCACTTGGCAAAGACGGGGACGGTCTTGGGGGCCCCAAAGAGAAACAGGATGCCCGCGCAGACGAACGGGGCGCCGAAGTGACCGATGCCATAGGGGATCCACGCGAGGATATCAAGGACGGGGTTCGTGTGCGCCGAGAGGATGTTGGAGAGGTTGGCGCCGTAAAGAACGTTCTCGAGAGCGGGCAGGACGCGCACCCAGATGTGGGGACGATATTTCGCATCGATGAAGCTGCAAAGATCAGCACACGACCATCTAGCGCATCACACCGAACAAGCAACTTACCGGCTGCAAAAGAAATAGATGAGGTATGCCCATATACTCAGACCAGGCCAGAAGAATTGGCTGGTGAGGGGAACGGTGAGAAGTAGGAGACCGCCGGCGACTGCGAGGGTCTTGAGGAGAGGCGCCGAGGGGGTGATGCACAGCGAAAAGATGATGAGGCCGACGAGAACGGTGTACTGCAAGTCGAGCAACTGCCACTTGTGGTTTCGCACCCTTTCCAGCGTTACGAGGGGGTTCAACGACTTCTGCATTGCCGCAACATCGTCTGGCACGGGGTTGGTTGCGCGCTTCTTCTGGTTTCTCTTTGCCCTGCTTGGTCGGTATCGGTGGGGTATAGGGTTCAGCTTCGCAAAGTTGACGTTGCCGGTCCAGAGCGAAGGTAGCTTCGGCTTCCCTTGGAGAAGAGTGGTGAAGTCCCTCATGGTAAGCCCTCTTTCGGTTTACGAGATTGAGGGAGCGACGCAGGCGAAGGCGAGGCGGGAAATTTGGAGTCGAGGAAGACCAAAAATGATTTGGTCTCCTCTTCAAGGTGCGTCTGTTCCGTGGTCTGACTAGATTCCAAACATCCGGGTATGCTTTTTCTGGTGTGTCTGTCCTTTCTGGCGGTAACCCTGTACGTCACTGTCCAACCGGTCCGGCGTCTGAGGTGTAAGAATTCCAAAATTCCTGTTCCTCTACTACGTCGTGTCAAGAATGGTCGGCTTCGTCGAAGGGAGAGAGGAATGACGATGGCGAGCAGAGCTGTGCTGGGCAAAGCTGAGCTTCGTTCAGGTCAAGGGAGGGTAGGAAGGCAGGTCGAGAGAAAATGAGACAGGCGACAAAGTTAGTAGAGGTGTGGATGACTGAATTCATATGTATGATGAGGCAGCGGAACGAACGGGGCCTGGAGCAGGGTAAGGAAAAGTAGGTTAAGGTAAGGCAGAGGACGGACGGTGACAAGGTCAAGGAGACGAGGTCTGTACAGTTCAACGGTACAAAATACATCTGATGGACGAAGGACTTGTACCCAAGACACCAAGAAGGACAGCAAAGGTGACCAAGACAGACCAAGCCGGCCTACGGAAGCGGCGGGGACCGGGGTGGTTGTCAGAGGCCGAGGGATTCTAGAGAGGGGGGGGGCAGGCAGGGAAGCGCCTCTCAGAACTCTGTACGTACCCGGATCGAGGTACCCTTGATAAGTACCTGTACTCCATGTCTCACCGCGAATATGTGTGCAGGTGCCTCGTCACGATACTTGTTTTTCCTACAGAGGCAGAGTACTGACGTCCCTCATACCCTACACAGCTGACCAACCCACTGTCTCCCCAGGCGCTGGCAGGGGGGAATCGGGCGGTAAGTGGTCCGCTGTGCGTGGACTTGATCACTGTGTAAGGGAATCGAGTGAGTGCAAGTCGGAGCTATGATGCTGTGTTGATTCATTCGGGGTCCCTCAGCCAGCCATTCTTGGCCACCACCGCACAATCTGCGTTTGTGTTGAGTAAGTTGTCTGCCTTGCCGCTGCCGCAAAATAAGTTCAGTGGATGCCAGCCCGTACTTGGCTGTCGTATTGTGGTTCCGCTGCGCAGGATGGTGAGGCAGAAGCCAAGAGGGCATCGCCATCGCATCGCCTTTTGCTTGCTGTGGCTAACCTGCGACGATGCGACTGTCGCGTGCGCAGGGTACATCTGGCATTGTACTGTGTACTGACATCTGTCATGGTATGTAAGCCGACTCTACTTCATACATCAAACGACGCCAGCTTCTATCCGTCTCTGCGGCCAAGTCTCGCTGTGTGCGTTGGGTGCTGACCGAGTCTTTAGTCCGTGTCTGACAGCACGTCTCGTGAGAGGCTTTGGGGGCCAAAGTGAGGGAATCGATGGGTTGCGATGCGATGCGCTACCACGATGCTGAGGTTGGAGCCAGAGCACACGACAGACGCTCGGATGTTGCGGGTCGGGTACAGGTACATGTCCGCAAATGCGGGGACAGATGGCCTGAATCGATAATACGTACCGGATATGTTCCTTTTGCTTCTGCTGCTTAAGGTAGTGATTTCACAGGTGCACGGGGCTCATCTGGCAAGAAAGAACAAGGTAAGAGCACTGATCTAAAGGTACTTTGAGAGGTACCTACAAAGTATCGCGTGTGAGGTGGTTACGTCCCTACCCGCCGACCTATCAACTGACCATTAGCGCCCAACCTGCCTTACGTGATGATGCTGTTCTGCATCTTTCCTGTCGCACTACCTACGGATGCTGCGTACCTTGCTCTGTATGGAGCACGTACTCCGTACCATGTACTCTTTCCCTCTCCCGACTGCTGGAATGTTGGTGATGGGTACTTGGCCCGTTTTTCATCGACCTTTTCCTTCTCACTTTGCTGAAATTTTCTCACGACTCCATAAGCTCGGTCAATACCGAATCGACCAAGTATGGACTGACTGTCGCGTGGATAATATCAACACCGGCAGACGCTAATTTACGGAACATCTCCGTGGTGGACCAATCCATTCGATCTAGAAGCCCAGTGGCCCGACTATGAAATTCTCAGTTTGTTTGTTATTTCCGTTGTCATCGATCGTGAACTGACTACTTCGGCGGTACGGTTTTTTTTTTCTTTTGGGTCGCAGCTCGACACCGGCCGCTTCGTCTCGTCCACCCCCGGCCCCCGTCCTCGGCCGTCGGGCATTCTGAGCCCAAACATCGAGTTACACCACGCTGTAACGGAGTAATAACTTATTCATAGGCGTTACACACGTTGCTGGTGACCGGCTACCGACAATATACACACTACAGCGTACGCACGACAGGGCTGATGGTGAGCCCATGATCCCAAACAGATTGTGTACTAGAGTTCCCGTCTCCAATGGTGCGACCAAGCAGGAAGAAGAAAGCAGCACTCTGACGCACACTGCTCCCCTTAGGCACTTCATTTCGGTGAAACAGCTGCTTCTCGCCCGACTTTGAGATTATCGTCATCCTCGCTTGCCAACCCAATGCCACTTGAGCCGTGCTGCCCTGACAAAAAGACTAGACTGTTCTGGTCTGGTCTGTGGAAGCGAGCCAGGAGCATGTCCCAGGCTGGCGGCTGCTTGCTTGCTTGCTCGCGCGGTCCGTCTGCATGCCTGTATGCCTGCACAAGTACCTTATGTATAGTACCCTTCGGTGCTTGGTGCCCACCTACCGGCGTCGGCAGTGGGCCTGTGGAAACAATCGGGAATCGCTCAGCACCACATCACCGCAGCACACTTTGATGGACATCTCGGATTCCGGCCCCAATCGAAGTCGCGTCTTCGGAGGCTCAGGTCATCGGGCCCGCACCATCGTGGAGTCGAAGATGAGGTCTGACGGGAGAGGCGTCGCAGTCGGTCACTGTCTCGATGGAGCTTGCGGTCAGTGGCTTACGATGGCTTCAGGCTAGCAGCCGCCTCGCCGTCGCATACGGTGTATTAGATGCCGCCCACACCGCGATAAAGTACACCAGGTGACCAGTAGCGAGCGCACTGTCGAACGGTTTGCGGTTTGCGTTTTGCGGTTTGGTGTGTCGGTGATCTGGACGTTCTGGTCCGCTATCCCCGTCATCGGCACCGAGCCCTTCAGCATCTGTTGCAAGTGGCTGAGGACCCTGACAGTATACACAGTACAGTAAATTCCGGCCGGACCGGCCGATGAGAGGGGCGGAATACTTGGGGCTTCACGCGACTAACTGGCATCATCGAGGGAGGAGGCCGGTTGATGTGGCATCACCCTTGGAGAAGCAACGAGCACGAAGATCCCAAACACATTGGTCGGCGAGGTGACCATGATGCAAGAGACCCTTTGTCAACAGGCGCTTTACTCCTTTACCGCCATAAGCAACATCGAGCTCTTGGTTCGACACTGGGCCAACAAACACCAATTGGCATTCGCAGGCGAGCGTCTCAGAATGTCAGAGGCAGCCGGTCAACAAAACTGCTTACCAGGTATGGGATTGCGGTGACGACGACTCGACTCATCGACTAATTAGCGCCCAACAACGCAATCATCATTCACATCGCGACCACACTCCGCTGGCTGCCAGTAAACGTCCGCGTGCCTATCCACTAAACCATTGTCCAGCGAATGCGAGGAACACAACAAGCCACCCGCAAAAACCCGCTGCGAAAGGTCTTCTTCCTCCACTACCTAGGGAATCTCATTGCGATGTGAAGTGTACCTTGGGCTTAGCGGCTTCGCAGCTGCAGGGCCCAAGAACCTCCCAGTACTCGGATCGCTCGGCGTCAGAAGTATCGGTACTTCAGCGGGAGACCACAGCGTCTTATGAGCAGGTACCTCTCAGCTTCTCCCGTACGGCACCCAGTAGGAGTGTTCCTTCCACCTTGCCCGAGTCCCTTCCGAACGTGACGTACCGCAGACCCCACTTCATTGGCACTTGCTGACTTCATCTTTCCTTCCAAGTACAATTCCCTTTTTCTCCGAATCCACTTGGCAGGCACTCCTAGCCCGCCTTGTCCACCCAACGTACCAACCACATCTCCCAAATCGCATGACTGTACCTCCACCTGTCGTCATTAAATTTTCCACCATTTTTTGTTTCCAACATTTCTTTTTTTGCCATTCCTGTCCACACTAGGCCTCCCAGGTACTAGCTTGTGGAGGAAAAGTTGTTTTCGCCTAATTCCGGAGTCCAAATGTTTCCAGGTTCCCGACTCCAGCCTCCGCCCAACAATCCATAGGACACCGCTCTCCGCTGTTATCGGTGTCGGCCAAGAACCGCCTCCGTCCTCCCGCCGGCTGCTGCGGTAGGAATCTCGCTCCTCGTCTACGGGTACGCGAGATGCAGATACGCGGATTGAGTGCTGCTGGTATTAGCGATACCTTGCGTTGCGGGATGTAGCAGCACCGCACCGCACCACACTACAAGCAGATACTGGCTGTCGGGCGGGCTCAACGGTCTGTGGACCGCCGACCACCAGACGGTTCTGCTGTACACGGACTGACACGGTTGTCAGTGGTTGGGACGGTGTCGCCTGTTTGACGGGATGGGATGTGCGCAAACCCAACGTATCCTCCGAATGCGACCAAGAGTTGGCTGCAGCGAAACCATTCACGCCTGAGATTCTGCAATCACCTATCAAATACTGCTGCTGCTGATTCTAGACTGGACTGTCAGCCCGTCACATGACGAGTGCCAGGGAGAGATTCCCCTGAGCACCGAAAGTCTACTACTCCAGCATCCTTTTTGCGTCACTTCCGCGTCCCCCGCCTTCGCCCAGAACGTACGGATACACTACATAATAGTAGTAGGAGCATACAAAACGGTGCCGATGGCCCCTGCTGCAGGGTCGTCTGCCAGCTGCCAATCGAGTTGGGCGGAACACACCGAATGCGAAACAGCATGACACCTTCACCACACCTCTACCACTGTAGGTTCTGCTCCGCTGCAAGATGCAAGTCCATCGAGCTTGGGCCGCGACCAGCCTAGCCCTGCCAGGGAAGTGGGATCTCGAAGACGATAAGCATGTGGAAAGCAGTATGGTGCCATTGCGATGGCTACCGCTCGGTCATGTGCCGGCTGACTCGACTCAACAGACATTTCTTTATTGATTGCTTACACAGCAAGCCAGGAGGCCGGTGAGCGGGTGCAGACGAATGCAGAACGGCGCGCGGGTTTGATTTGTGAGCAAGCCCGCGAGAGCGTTACCTCCGAGCTTCGCGGACTTTGAACATCCCGAGACCAACTAACAGCTTCTAGCGTACACAGTAGTCGCTGATGAGCAGCCACTCACGCGCCGCCAGCATCTGACACCGCCCATCTCCCGGCAAACTCAACGCCATGGATCATCCATCCAGCACAACGGCCAGACCATGGCAAAGATGACTTTACGGATAGATGGAAGAGAGACGCTCTCGCAGCGGGTGATGGCGGAAGCCCCTGGACTCGAAACAGTAGTTGTCCGTGGTCGCCGATGGGATTTCTCCTGTCTCGCCTCAGCGGCTGGTCTCAGCAGACGCTTCGGCTCGTCGTCCGGTTGTTGAATGAACTGCTCAACGACAACAAGTTCGCGACGCTCCCATTTCCCACTGTCACGCACATACGCGCATGGCGACTGTACCACCTCGTCTCACCGCCCGGCCACTCGAGGCGCGCTGTCTGTGCATGCCCAGCGTGAGGCCCGAGGCCAGCAGTCCACTGCAGCACGCCCGTCACTGCGAAGCTCCGAGGCGCGTCTGGCTGGCTTGGCGCCGGTTTCTTCGTTACGACCACCTCGCCCAGATACGGCAGATACGGCAGAAAGTCACGCTCACCGCGTACTCGCGTGACGAGCGACAGGGGTTGCAGAAGTGTTTGCAGCGGCCCAGCAGCAGCAGCAGCAGCCAGCCAGCCTCGTTTTACACTATACGTAGTGTCGTGCGTCTCATCGTGACCCGCTGATCTGAGCCTGCCCAGTACATAGGATCCTCGGTAACTGTGCGTGCCAACCCGGCCACCAGCATGAGAGAGAAGCGAGCAGCATCCACTGTCCACCAAGGCCAGCAGTCGAAATTGCGAACCGCGAATGCAGAATTCGACGCGTAGAGTCTGCGTGGCCTTTGGGCGGATATCATCTCCTCCCTCCGCCGCCCCATTCTGCACCTCGGGGATTCTTGGGAGCGGGACTACTACATCGTATGGTTGGGTTACGCAGTCCATGGTTTGGCGAGGCTCCCCGAAATGAGGTTCTCGTTTCCTGGAATTAGATCAGAAAGACACGTGCTCGCGCCGGCGCGCACAACCCCCGAGTGATCCGGGTGCCAAGACCCGCCAGCAGTTCCGTGATACCGCAGCTGTTATAGGTAGCCGTGATTGGTGAGCTCGCAGATCTCGTCCAAGTCGGTGAGAATAAGCTTACAGAGGGCGGGTGCAGAATCACATTATACGAGTAGCTCTTCTTTCCTCCGTTGTAACCAGCCCTCCACGTGCTGCTTTCTTTTTGCGAGACTCGAGCTCACGGATCATTCGCTGCTGGCGTCTCACAGCATCCATGCACCCACCCAGCACGTTCCCCTCTGCAACCAACCATGTTGAGAGGGACGCTGCTCGAGGCAATCTGTCATATTGCTTCTCATGCAAAACATTTGCCCATCTATTTTCGCCAAAGCTTGACTGACCACCACATCTGCTGCACGCAGTAAACGACGTGGCCCCTTTGGCACTCAGTAAGGAAGTTGGGAGGGAGGGAGGGAGGGGAGGAAAGCTAGGATGTCTTAGGATAGCGACTCTTATTGGTTTCTATGCGCATGAAAGCTGTGACAAGCGGCCAGGTATCGCCGTACACCGCTCGCCTGTCTACCGGCATGTGCCTGCGACAGCTACGCGCGCGAGACAAGGAGGGGAGGGAGAATGATGGTTCACCGCGTGATGGGATCTTCCCAATTCGGAGCCGTGGTTCGATTGACTCTTTGGACTCATCCGAGCTTTGCGGCCACCTTCGGGCTTCCGAATCGGGTGGCGGTTCCTCCTGGGAATAGTGGTAGTGGCTGAGTACGCCGGAGCCGTTGCGGCGATATGCTTGGGACGGAGCTGAAGAGTTGTTGGCCGGTGACCTGATGCCGCCTACACAGAATTTACACCGAACATCTTGATCGGTCGCTCTCACTGGAGCTTCAGCCAGCACAGCAGCATCACCTTATGACATGCACTGCCGTATACGTTCCCTACGCCGCGGCAACTGACATCAAAAGGTTCACGGGCGCATTTCTTGGCTGCTTCAGATTCAACACAGCACCTCCATCTTCCTTCCCATCCACCACCTTTTCCCCAAGAAATTCTCGTCCGACGTTTTTCTTACGGTGCGTTTCAAGTTACCCGAACGGGAGCATCCGACCCAGTACTTTCTGCCCAGATCGGAGGGTCGAAGAAGGGTACAGAGTCGAGCTGAACACCCACACCCACACCTGTCGGTGCGGTGCTGGCCAGTAGGCCACGCGACGGCATTTCTTGGGGAGGCAGTGTTGCTGGGTGCGCGTTTACGGTTTCGTCTGTGCTATCATCCCAGTCTTGGCGGAAGGTGTATCTTTCCCCTCCAGGGGGCCTGAGGTTTGTTTGGCACGTGTTGGGCGGTAGACACAGTCGACTGCGAGTTCGGAGCGAATTGCCTTTCTTCGGTGTGGTGTTTGGAGACGGATTTTTATTTATAGCTCTGGTTTTGCAGCACTTTGCTCGTGGTTCTTCTTTCTTGAAACGGGTGGTGGATTCGTCCGTCGTTTCTTTCCTCTACAAGGGCAAGCTACCGCCCAATTCCTTGATGAATCACAACTTTCACCAGAACGATCAAGTCGACGGAAGGGAAATGCACGGCTAGCGCAATGCATCACCTGGCCAGATATTTCGTTCATGCTTGGCCCGCCGCATTGCGAGCGCTTTCTGCGGCGGACAGACTCTGGTGAAGCTTGTTTCCTCCCGCTCGTCATGCCTGGGCCGCTCACGCCTGGTGGACTTGGACTGCTTGGCGCCAATGCTCTGGGATGGGATGAAAGGCTGTCAATGGGCCTTGTTTGCTGCCGTGGGGGAAGGGGAAGATTCTGGATCGTTGGGGGGAGAGAGAGAGGAAGAGAAGACGGTTCGGCCAAGTGGCACCGCGGAGAGAGAGGAGGAGGAGTTTGGCATGAACTGCTTTGATGCGCTCATGAACACCCCCCTTCGTGGAGGTGGGAAGCTCGGGGTGGGTTGTGGTAGGTGAGGTGATTTGCCCCCTTCCCGAGGAAGGTCCGTTTGGTTGGTTGGGTTGAAATAGCTGAGCTTGGAGCTCATCTAGCCTCGAGCTCCAGAGCTGAGAGCTGTGGAAACGAGTGGGTGGGAAACGACTTTCGAGCTGGGAGAAACAGGAGGCGAGGATGGTGTGGTATTGTGGTTCGCCACGGGTTGTGAGTGGGCTGCCCGCCAAGCCTGTGTTTCTGGTGGCGATTATGCTTATGCAAGCTTGCTGTACTCTGGAAGGTGAAGTATCGTGAGGTGGAAAAGTTGGGTGTTGCGGGTGCATGGGAGAAGTGCAGAAACGAAACAGGGAGATGGGAAAGTTGGGGAGGGGGTTAGAATGCAGTTTCGAGGAATCCCATCACTTCCCACGATTGCCTCTCCCCACCTGTGCATCACCCGTTTGTTCGGTTTTGCCTCCCGGGGTAGAAGTACGCAGAAGTCACTGGGAACGCATGAAGTCGCATGGTCTGTGGCGTCTCACGAGAGGTACACGGGTTGAGCTTGGGAAGATGTATTCCTGCTCGAGCCGCTTGGTGCTCTGGTGAGTATTGGTGACAAACAATGTTGGGAACGAACGCTTTTTGGGCGGACGTCTGGTCCGGTGAAGACTTGCGGATGCGGAGGCGGGGGTTATGAACACCGCTGCCGGGTCCGGAACGGAAAGGTGACGTCGCATGCCGGGCCGGAGACGGGTTTGCGGCGCAGCTGCGGGAGAGAACTTGGCGATTGGCCTCGTGATGCGTCTTTTACGGCGTGTCACATTCGAAAATGAGGGGATTCGATAAGAGGATGGGTTCTGAGTAAACGTCCTTTTCGCAGCGTGTTTGTCGCTCGAAGTTTGATTAGCTTCTTTCCCAGATCAATATCCCATCGCTCGAACCTCACAAATCAATAGCTCATGTTACACCAAGGCCAACTTGAACCATGGCGACCACACACCACAAACGAGCACAGGCCCTCCAATTCATCCTCAAGGCAGACGAATTCATACCCACCATCAAATCCATCCTCGCAGAGCAAACCTCCGTCCGCGCACACATCGCCAGTTTCATCGCCCCCTCAGAGGCACCCTTCGCCAACACCGTCGCCCCGTGCATGGCAATCGACAACAAGACGCAGGGCATGAGCGGCGTGTGCGGTATGCTCCGCTACTCTGGCCCAGACGAGGATACCCAACGGGCAGTCCGCGGGGCGTATGGATTGTGGGATGCTGCCTCCGCCGAACGGCTTGTCAGCCGGAAGCTTTTCGAGCTGCTTGATGCTGTCAGACGAAGAGCTGATGCGGACGAGGAAGAATTAGGGTACGAGGAGAGAAAGGTGTTGGAGGACTTATGGGGGGTTATAGGTTGGCGGGACATGGGACGCTTAATGGGGATGAGATTGCGGTGTTTCTTGAACGGAGACGACGGGTCGAGGAGGTCAAGGTTGAGATTTAGGAGAATTTGAAGAAGCAAGAGGCTGTAACTTGGTTTGTTGAGAAGGAGTCGGAGGGCGTGAGGGAGGTCGATATGAAGAGTTGGGAAGCCAAGGACGGGGGGCGCGTGGTGGTGTTGGGGAGGGCGTCGTATGACGCCGTGATGAAGTATGCCGACGACGAAGATGTGAGAAGACGGATGTTTGTAGCGTATGAGAATCGGTACGAGGAGAACGTGGCTTGGTATAAGAGCCTTCTGATCCTGCGGGACGAGAACGCGAGGTTGTTGGGGTATGGGAGCCACGCGGATCTCAGAGTTGAGAAGAGAACTGCGCCGTCGGTGGAGTGGGTTCAAGGGTTTATGGAACGGTTGGGCGAGGAGTTGTTTCCGAGGGGCAGAGAGGAAGTTGAACGACTCAGGGAGCGAAAGATTGAGCATCTAGGGGAGGATAGTGTGGAATGATGCCTTGGGATTTTGCTTATTGCACGAGACTGCTGGAGGAAAAGACGGAGTTCGATCACGGGTTGATTGCGGAGTATTTCCCGCTGCAGATTAACCTCTCTTCGATGCTGGGTTTGTTTACCGAGTTTCTTGGGTTGGAGTTTGTGCCCGTGCCAGAGCGGGAGCTGGAGGGGAAGCTGTGGGCTGACGATGTCGTGGTCTGGAGTGTTTGAGAGGGCACGGGGGAGAGAAAAGGGGAGCTTACGGGATACCTCTATGCGGATGTGCTGTGGCGAGAGGGCAAGCATCGCGGGAATTGCAACGTCAACTTGCAATGTGTAAGTGCTGCGATGCGCGTATGAGATTATGCTTACTCTCTCAGGGATACGTGAAGGAGGATGGGACGAGGGTATATTCTGCCACGATTCTGATGTGGGCATTTCAACCGCCCACGGTCTCATCTTGTGCTTTGCTGAAGCATCACGAGGTGGTGACTTTGTTCCACGGCAAGTTCCTTCCCTTCACAAGAAGGCAGTGCTTACTCATTGTTCAGAGCTGGGACACGCACTCCACGACCTCGTCTGCCGCACAAAATACACCCGCTTCCATGGCACCCGCGTGGCACCCGACTTTGGCGAGGCATCCAGCATGATGCTCAAGAACTGGTGCTGGATGCCGCAGGAACTGGCTAGGATGAGCCGCCACTACACGCGTGGGGATCCAGCATATATGGCGAAGTGGGAGGAGGACCACCAGGGCGATGACTTGCCGCCAGAGCGGATCCCAGATGAGCTCGTGGAACGGCTAGCGGACAGTAGGGGTTTGAATCGGGCGCTATGGTTTCTGCGGCAGTTGTGAGTATATCCCCCCTTTGTGATCAACGTTGCTCATAAATGTAGGGTGTTCGCGAGGTTCGATTTAAAGGTGAACCATCAAAAGTCCACATCTGCGATGAGGGAGTTGGATGAGGTCAAGTTGTTCCACGACCTCATCGAGTCCCTCACTTTGCGACACAATCCGTACGAGAAAGACTTCGGACACGTTCACTCGACGCACTTGACATCGCTCTACGACGCTGGATATTGCACCTACATCAGGCATGCTTGTTCCCATCTCATGTAGCCAAGAATGCTGAACAAATTCAGTGCACAGGCATTCGCTGGTGACTTCTTCGATTCCAACTTGCAAAAAGCTCTCGCGACCCTGAGGCGTGGGCGAGGTAACGTCGAGGTATCCTAGAGTTTGGGAGGAGCAAGAAGGAAATGGACATCATGACGGACTTCCTGGGGCGGGAACCTGGGCCGAATGCCTTGCTGGTGAGCCTTGGGCTGAAAAGCGAGTGAGGAAGGTGACCTATGCGTTCTTTTCAGCTGTGTTGGCATCAAGAGGGTGTAGCGTATTCACAGGGCTTTTCGTATAAATATACGTAAATTCTGGCAATCAGTCGAACCGCCACGGTCTGCGTCGTCTAAATTGATCATGTAACTTTCATGTTTCTTCGACTTGAGTGGCTAAAGACTTACCCACAAGAGTGGCGATATGGGTCCTTCCATTGTTATCAGACTTTTGCCTCTTGTTTCTCCCATATTGACAACATAGAGCGCTTGTGGGGCTGCCGCAGTTTTCACCTCCCCTGAATACTTGCCGGACAGCGATGACCGGTGGTGGCGGATGACGGTTGACGCTTTATCAAATATACATCGCGTGATACGTTCGAAAATCGACCGCTGTCAAGAAATCGGCCGCCCCTGCTACCGCCAAGCGCCCTCGTGGTCGCCCCAGAAAGGTACCAGTCCCTGCCCCTCCTTCGGACGATGAAGAAGACGATCTCGCTGGCAATCCTCCGGTTGAAGATGAGAATGAGGAGCCTGAACCTGTTGATGAGGAGGAATTATAGGCGTGTGCCCCCAACGCTCGGGAGGTCAAAACAAGCGGGTTTGAACAGCAATCCAGGGTATACGCCGACGCCTAGACACGTCATGTAAGCCAAGCTGACGTCAAATGACCTGGCACCTACACTGCTGCTGGGAAAAGAAAGCAGCCTTTCCAGGAATAGGGACAATGTATCTGTTAAACGGGTGACGAGAGCGGCGGGTTCTGCTTTGGCCTGTTCACAACGACAATCTTGGATTACCAACACTTCAGCTATGTCAGAGCGAATGACGGCGAGACGGCGAAGATTGCCTTCTCGTGGCAGGCGAACCTCTTCGGCTCGTCATGTTATTCGAGCTATGGGTATGATGAAGCGACCTCCATTCCCAAGAAGAGCCATTGAAGTACGTAAGGCTCCCTCAGCACGGCTCCTGGTCCGTATATAAACCCTATCTCACTCCTATTGCTGAGGACCGGCAAGGGTTACGGCCCCTTTGACCCTTCTCGGTACTCCACGAGGAAGTTGATTTTGGATTTGGACAACCGGCTGCCGACGGGGCTGAGAATTTCGTTGATGTAAACGCTCGGTATCACAAAGCCCTCATGTATTTAAAGCAATGCCTAGTCAATGACTTCAACTCGTCACGTCGTCGTGTTGTTGATTGCATTAAGGCGCATCGGTCCTGTCTTGATATATGCTGAAAACTTGCGGGAACCAAATAGAAGGAAATGGGGGCGCCGCGATGCCACCCCCGTCCAGTGACGGAGCCGGCCCGCGGACGTCATCCCGAGGTATCTTGTTTTGTATCCTCCTCTTCCAACCTCTCCAACGCCCGCCGCATCCCTAGATTCGTACGGTAGGTGGTACTCCATAAACGAGGGACCAATTGGGGCGCCGACGCGACTCGGCCGTTGTCTGCGCGGCCTCCTCGCATGTGCACAAAGACCCCCCTCAGAGGGAACCGAGGCTTCGGTAGTGCGTGGTCCCCGAAACGTGGTCTTCTCAACTCCTCCTCTTCCAGCTCGGTGATTGTGTTACCTGGCACGGAGCCACGAGACTATCGTCGCAATGCCGGACCGCTCCACAGCCCTTTGCTCGTCTCGATTACCTTGTTCTGCTCGTTGCCCGGGCGCAGGCTCGCCGGCACGCTGTCGAGACTCGCGGCGTCGGTCATGACGACGTCGGCCTGGCCGTTTTGGCCGTTCGCTCCAGGCTGGGTGCCGTAGCCCGAGTCCTTCTGGCTGCCCATGCTGATGGCGCTGTCGTCCTTGCGGGCGTTGGCGGGTGGCTTGGCGGCGCCCCGATCGGGCTCGCGGGACTTTGCGCCGTCCATGAGGTTACTCTGGCCCTCTCGCAGCTTGTTGATGGCGCGGACGGTGTCGATGGCGGCGTGCAGGGTGCGTCGGGCGTTGAAGTTCTTTTTGACGGTGGGCAGTAGGTTCTGGCCTTCGCCCTCGCCGTTGAGGTAGCCGGCGACGAAGGGGTGCTGCAGGGCCTCGTGGGCGGTCATGCGCTTCGTGGGATCGATGGTGAGACAGCGGCGGATAAAGTCCTTGGCGTGGTCGGAGACGCCGCGCCAGTAATCGAAGGGGGTGAAGCTGTAGTCGGCATTGAGGATGGCCTGCATCTCCTCGAAGTCGCTGTCGCGGTCGAAGGGGGTGTAGCCGCAGAGGAGGAAGTATGTGATGACACCGAGAGCCCAAACGTCGACTGGCTTGCCGTGGCCGATTTTCTTAAAAATCTCTGGGGCCATATAGCCGGGTGTGCCGCAGGTCGTGGTCAAGACGTGGAACTGCTCCTCATCCATGATGCGACTCAGGCCGAAGTCAGCGATGAGGAGGTCGGCGTTGTCTTCTGGGGTGCGAAACAGCAGGTTCTCGGGCTTCAAATCGCGGTGGACGATGCCATGGTCGTGCAGGTAGGCGACGGCGGAGAGGGTGGCCTTGATGAGGTCTGCGGCGTCGGATTCGTAGTAGGAGCCCTTTCGGCAGATGCGGTCGAAGAGCTCGCCACCAAGGGCCAAATCGGTCACGAGGTAGAGGTTGTTCATCGTCTCAAAGTAATCGACGAGGGTAAGGATATTCTGGTGGCCCATTGAGACCTTTTTTAGTACAGCGATCTCGTTGCGGACCTGCTCGTGTCAGTTGGATGTCATTCTCCAGCAGCTGATGTGCGCACCATGTGTTCTCTACCGGCCATCAACCTCTTGTTAATGACTTTGGCAGCATAGTAGCGGCCGGTGTCGATGTGGACGCACTCCTTGACGACGGAGTAGGACCCGGCGCCCAAGGTCTTGCCGACTTTGTACCTACAGGGCTGGACCTGAGGCTTTTCGGAGCCGTTCGTCGCCATTGTGTGGGTGGAGGGACAGAGACGGAGATGCCGCGCGTGGCCCTGCGGTCGAGGGCTGATTGGTTTTGTAAGACGTCGGGGTCGCGCGATGAAAGTTGGCGGGGTAAGCAAGCACGCGGCGAAAGTCGGTGTTGGGGTCGGGTCGAGTGCAGCCAGTGGTTGGTTCGTCGGCTTCTTTGTTGCGAGATGCGACGATGGGACTTGTCTATGTTGAGAATGTCGAAGGAAGCGAAACGGCGGAGACGCTGGCGAGGGAAAGGTGACGCAGTTTTGCTTTTCGTCGGGCTGGACTCCTTTGCGGTGTCGGGCTGATGATGGACCGGGTCGTCAGTCCCTGGTCCTGTCGGTTTTGCCCTTCCTCTTCAGAAGGCGACAGGGTCTCGCGGGGCCAAAATAAGCCAGGGATGAAATTACCACAGCAGATAGATGAAGGGGTGCTGTGCTGTCACTATGACGCTATGGCGCAGGTCAACCTGGTGAGGGTTCTCGGCACGCGATTCGCAATGTCGGGTTGAACGTCGAGTAAGAGGGGCCGTGGTTGAAAAGACGAAGAGGAGAAGAAGGATTCGTTACGAACGACAGACTGGAGGATATCGGGATAAGCTGGACAGTATCTCCGTATACTACCCGTATGGAGTACCTTGGTCTGCAACAGACGAGGGTACTCCGTACCTAAGGCACTCTAAGTGTGGCACTAAAAAAGGACCAAAATCCCATGGCGTCCCATGGCCCTTCTTCCCCCAGTTGCAGTAATGCTACTGCGTACAGCAGCCCATCCAGCTGGAGATCAGGGACCTGAGTCCCGCAGTTGGGCCGCCCGAGTGAGACACAGCTCCCCCGCTCAATCGTCAGTTCATTTCTTCCAATTCAACTTCTTTTCCCTTCTCAAAGCCATCGCGAGCAGATGCAGTTGGTGATCTGCCGAAAAGCGGTCCAGGCTCAATCAGGGGTCCAGGGTATTGCGACTCCTAGGCGAGGGGACGCCTACCCCAACTCAGTCCACAATGCATACGGATACGTAGGTTGCCAATTCACTTCAGCTTCAGCCGCAGCGTCCAGTCGCCTGACGGACGACGACGAGGCTTTCTTCTGATGTGCTGAAGCGGGTTGGCCAGGCAGTGTAAGCAAATCTGGATCCTTTCTGCTGACAGGACTGACTCGGCGAATCCTCGATTGATAAAGTAAGCATAGCTGACCAGCTTATACTCATGTCACCTTACTCCGTACCCAGCCTTGAAAATATTACTTCTATCTTACAGGTCCAGCACAGCTCTACCTACCTTGCCTGCCTTGGCTAGATACTGATGAGCCTTGCCAACTCAACATGCCATGTTCATGAACCGCTATATTCTGCGAAAGAAAATTCATCACATGTTCCGGCTTGGCGCATCCCGTCTAACTGCACTCTCCGAGTCAAAGTCAAGGGTCCATTCTTTACAGTCCTATGCCGTCTGCCGACTGGCTCTTGCCTAGCTTACGCAGTAGGTCTACTCCGCCTAATCAACGCCGTGTTGGACGTCGACATGATTCAACATTACGACTGGCCAAGGCTGAAGCTGGAGCTTGCAGCGACTCTGGCTCATAGGTACCTTACTCGTGTACGGACACGTTGATTCTAGTCAAAGGACGGTCGTCTATTCTGTTTCTTCGAACTCTGTTGCTTCTTCGTCTTGAGACGCCCCTCATTGAACGATTTAGCTCTGCGTCGCGTCAGCACCCTCTACTTTGAGGCATCCCCAGGGCATTAACCAACACTTCCGCGTGCTTCTGCTTCTTGTCGACACTTGTCTCGCCTGGCACAGTCTCGTCGTACATCCTTTGGATCTCGTCAATGAGCTTCTGCTGGTTTTCGGTCGCGTTGGCAGCCCTTTGACGGTGTTCCTGCGCTTGGAACGCCAACGAGTCCGAGCTTGCTGTGTAGTATTTCGACTGTCTCACGGCTCGATGCAAAAGCTTTGGCAGGGCAGGCAGCAGATTCTTGACTGGCCACGAAGTGAGAGCCTTGCTCTCGGTTCTTTGCGTGCGTCAGTCCATCCATTCAGACCGGTTCGCGAGATCGCGAGAGAACCTACTTGTTTACGTGTTGTCCACCGGGCCCGCTCGACCGCGCGAAGCTGGTCTGACCTTTGGGTAGCCGACTGCCGTCGAACGTCTTGTGCCACTCCCTTGCTTGCTTCAGCTCCTCAGGGTCGAAGTCGGCCTCGAATGCCTGGTATCTAGCCCAGCGGGTTGACCGTATTGGAAGCAAACTCTTTGCAAAGGGTCGAAAAAGCGGGCTGGCGATGGTAAGGAGCGTGACCGGTCTCATCGTGTTTGGGTGCAGAGGTCTGAGAACTTTGACTTCCATTCAAGGGTAGCCTCGAAAAAAAAGAAAACGACGGGTTAATACAAAGGCTATAGATGCAATGCATGGGAGTCGATGAAGACACATGAATAAATCAACGTCAAAGAGGAAGTGAGATGAGGATCACTTGATGCTTATTGGCTGGTCATCGACGGCTGGTAGACGGGCTGCAACGATCTGACGTCCGAAAAGCGTATCGTACCGTTTGGAAATATTTACCGTCTTCCACACGGTCTTCCCAGTCACGGTACTCCGATGTTTATCCGCACAAGCAAGGCAGTGGAACCTAGGTACCTAGGCACCCGTAGGCACGAAAGACAGGCAAGGCCACTTGCCGCAATCAGCTAGCGCACCCTTGTGAATCGCAAACCGTTTTCCCGAGGCGATAGTAGCGCGCCCAGCGACTCACAGGGTCAATCTCCAGCGATCGGCCAGCCCAGACCAAACCACGACAGATTGCGAGGTGCAGGTCCAGATGCCAGACAGTGTACCGTCCCCACCCATTCCCAACAGTACGGAGCCCTGTGCAGGTGCAGCCTTGCTGGCCAGGTACCTGCCGCCTTACATATGTGCAGTAGCGCGTAACGTTCTTCAGATTTTTCCTTGAATTTTTTATTATTTGACTTTTGCCCTTTCCCACGCCGCCTTGCACCTTAAATGAGCAACCTTTTATTTCCTTCCACCTCACACTGGCCAGAGCAGCCTTCCCCCTCTGCTCGTCTCTGCTGCGACACCTGACCTACACCAAGTGGCCTCAAGGTAAAAAGTTCACCAGCAGTGTGTCCATCTACAATCAGAAAGGTTACCCACAAACCCAAGCCAGGAGAGCGCGAAACGAATCAGTAAACTGCATATCCAGAGCCATTTCCATTTGAGAAGCGCCCGAAAGCCTCTGCGCGCACCCATCGGAGATCCACCGTGTTTTCTCTTTTTCCCAACTGCTACTGCTGCTGCCGCTGCTCTCCCACCCCGCCTCGTCTCCCACGACGCATCGCACCCGCATCCGCATACAGCATCCTCCTCACCTTTAATTCTTGCGAGAATATTCCGTCTTCCTCTCACTTGAACTTGGCGAACCGTGCCTGTTGCACACCTGACGACAATTGCTTCCCCCAAGCGAATTGACGAACTTCTCACAAGGCATCCGGTCGGTCGGTCGCCTTGCCTAGTTGACTAAAAAGCCCAAGCCCAACCTGAACCAACCGTCCAGCCATTCAACAACTCCCACTTATCCAACTTGCGCCAGCGCCAGCGCAACCACGTACATCGCTTTGCTTCCATCATCAGCCAGATTGCATACGCAACAGAAGCTTGATGAACGACGCGACTCCCGAGTACGAGGCTACTGCCGCAGACCTCTCGCCCGTCTCTCCATCTCCGTTACACTCTGCCGCTCCCGCTGTCGTGCCTGCTCTCCAGGATACAGCTGACATCATTGATGCAATGTCCACCCAAAACAGCGGCGTCGTTCACGCCGACCTGAACCAACACTTTTCCGAATCGCAAGCCGCATACGCCAACAGCCAACCGAATGGAGACGGAGACGGCGACGGCGATGCCGCTGACAGCCTCGACGACGCTGACAGTCTCGATGACGCCTACGGAGATGGCGACGAAGACACAAGCGCAGGCGCAGGTTCTGGCGCGGACAAGGTCGAGCAGCAGCGAGAGGATCCAGATGATGACGACTACCTTAAGATGCTCGACTCGGATCTCGGAGGCGTTGAAGAGGAAGGCGCAGGACAGTACGATGTATCCAACGCAGGAGAATTCATGCACAATGCCGCTGAGTCTTTGAAAAGCCCCTCGCACCCGCCTGCCGCTGCTGCTACCGCCGCCGCCACCTCTGTTGCTGCTGCTGTCGTCCCCGGAGATCGGTCCGCAACTTCAACAGCTTCCACCCACCCAGGAGCTGAGAGTTTCTCCAACGGACACAATGCCCACGTCTCCGACAATGACCCCGCCGTTGACATAACCCGGCTTGTCGCTGAGATGACTGGTCAGGCCACCGAGGTCAACAAGGAACAAACTCCCATGAATACTGCTACTGCGTCTGCCACTCTACCCCCGAGACCTCCTATGCCATCGCAGGCGGCGCCCACGTATCCCGCTGAATATACACCCCAGCAAAATACCCACGTACCCAGCACTCTTCCGTCTACACAGCCGTTCGTGCCCGCCACGCATATCCCTGCCGCTCCAGTCAATGCCCACGCCCACACGTATCCCGCCAGCAACCCGCCGAACGCTAACCATCAGGGAGCTTGGGACCAGTTTCTCGAGGATGAACGTCAATACATGGCCGAGGCTAAATGGGATAGGTTCCCCGAAGGCTCACGTATCTTTATTGGTTCGCAATCTCTCACGTCGGGCAGGCCGGACGGTGCCATTGACTTCTTCTCTTCAGGCAACCTGTCCAGTGAGCGTGTCTCCAAGCGAGACGTATTTGACCTCTTCGGCAAGTATGGCCGCTTAGCTCAGATATCTCTGAAATCAGCCTATGGATTCGTGCAATATCACAACCAAGAGGCTGCCCAGGCTGCCATTGACGAACTTCAGGGTATGGAGATCAAGGGACGCAAGATTCGTAAGTTCTCAGCCCTCAAACCTTGGTTGGCCATCGCTAACTCTGTAGATATCGAAATTTCCCGCACCCAGAAGAAGAAGGACGCCGCTGAGCGCAACCGCTCGCCGGACCGTGGTCGCGGCCGTCAGGGTCGTCAAGAGCGTCATGACCAAAACCACGAGAACCGACGCGGTCGGGACGACTACCGCCCCAGCAGGAACTCACCACCGAGGTCGCGGAACGGTTACGGCCGTGATGACAACTACGGTCAAGGCAGAGACGAGAGAAATGGCAAAGACCGCTACAACGACGCCCACGACCGCTCTCGTGCCCGCTCGAGATCTCCTCCAGGCCAGGTTCGCCACGACTACCGCAGGCGCGAAGCAAGCCCGCAGCGCGCCTACCACCGTGGCCACGCTAGCGAAGATAGACTGGATATTCCGCGCCGCTACGGCAACGACGTTCCTGACGTTCAGATGCTGCTTCTGCAAGAGGTCGGCGCCGATTTCGTGGGCTGGGTCGAGCGCGAGTTCTCCAAATGCGGTCTCAAGGTTGCCGTCATGTTCTTCAACCCAACCTTCTCCCGCGATGCCATCGTCCAACGTCAAGTCATCGAAGGCGTACATGCCATCGTAGACCTTGACAAGCAAGCTCACCAGACCGGCAAAATCTCTCTGCGTGTCTTTGACCGCTCTTCTGGGGTCAGCGCCCGTTACGACGACTACGCTGGCGTCGATCCTAGCATCGCCGCGCAGTTGACTCTCCGTGCAAAGAAGGCCGGAGTGCCAACGTACCCGCCGACACAGCAGGCTCAGCAGCCCTACCCAGGCTATCAGCCTCCGCAGTACGCCTATCCTGGCGTGCCCGTCCCGCCCTATCAGGCACCTCAGATGCCTCAACTGTCTCAGATGCCTCAGGCACCACAGATGCCCCAAGCATCACAAGTGCCCCAGATCTCGGCCGCAGATCTCGAGAGACTGATGAAGAGTGTCGATAACGCAACGCTGCAACAGATCCTGGGCGCCATAGGACAGCAACAGGCTGCGCCAGCACCCACGCCCGCTCGGGCCACCCAGGCTATTTACACGCAGGCACCACCCCAGGCCTCGCCCAACGGCCATGCGCCTCCTGCACCCAGCGCGAGCGACCAAGCTGCGATTACTCACAACATCATGTTGCAGCTGGCTAAGTACCGCCACTGAGATCGTTGGACCTGGAGTTATTCTCATGAAGGCATGATTTGGTCGGGGGCTCATTGTGGTTTCACAAATTGGAGTTGGGTGGAATAGTGCTTCATAGACTTCCTACGGGCGTCTTTGTGTCGAGCTAGAAATGCAAACCTAGTGGTTTGCTAGGTTCATGGTTGCCGAGGCACTACTTGTACGCGACACGTGGGTTCATCAACTCGCCGGCTCGCATCAGAAGAAAAGGCGTTTAGATTACATGCTTCATTGTACGATTACAACTCGAATTAAGATTCATGTCAAGCTGATTACAGCTTCTCGGCAGGCTTGTCGAGGAAAGCCGTACACTCAATTTCAACGTCTGTGCCGAGGGGGAGCTGGTATACTGCCACGCACGTCCTCGCCTTCATGTCACGTTAGCACCGTAGTTTCCCACCGAGAATTAAAGAAGATGGTTCGCCATGGACGTACAGGTTTGGGGTCAAACGTGAAGAACTCGTCATACGCCTCGTTCATGGCTGCGAAATCGGCCATTTTTGTGATGAAGACGTTGACTTTGACCACGTTTTGGAGCCTGCTGCCCGATGCGGTGAGGACGGCGGAGAGGTTCTTGAGGGCTTGGCGCTGTGCGGTGTTTATCAGTTTGGGGGGTTCTTGGATGGAGTAGGGAGGGGATAGAGTAGCATCGGAATTAGGGACTGCAGAGCGGAGGGCAGGGAAGATGGGGGGGAAAGGAAGAGAGGAGGTCTTACGGTCCGGTCCTTGACGGTGCCATCGACTTGCACCATGCCGGGCTTATCGGGGAGGATGCCGATGTTGCCCGAGCAGTAGACCATGCCGTTGTACTTGATGGCCTGGGAGAACTGCGGCAGCGGCGCGGGGGCGGTGGACGTGAGGACCTTTTCTTGGGCCATTTTGAGGGCTTTGATGTACTGGATTTGGATGTAGTGGACGGAGGGGTTGGGAGTTGGCGAGAATTTGGAGGCAGACGAGAGTCGAGTTCGAGATGTGGGAGCTTCTGCAGGACGGGAGGTTGATGATAAATCAGCGCATCCTTCGGCGCGGGGGTCGGAGGTGGGTGTGGGTACGGGCCCACTCCGGCCACGGGGGCTGGGATGCTGGCCGGGATTTGGAGCATTTGACGGCACCGTCCGAAACGTCAAGATGGGGAAGCTGTGAGGCTTCTCCAGAAACTCTGGAACGCCTCTGAGTGGGTTTCTCAGACGACTGGCAGAAGTCGGTTTCATGTTTATGGCCTTGGATAGAACTGGTGCCAGTGGCTAGCAGCCAGCCTGCTGTTTCGGGTCACTTGGCCGCGGGCAGAGGTGCGGGCGCCTTTGTCCAACTTCGGCATCTCGACGACTTGCTAACAAATCACCAACCTACTAATCTACTCCACAATGAACAATCTGGGGACTGGGAATAATGTAAATTGTTTCGGTCAGTTGAAGTTAAAGCAACACGTGAGTCTAATTTGAACGAGGTGACGCCTGGGAATCCATAGTCACACCCAATAGGTATCCAACATGTGTTGAAGTGACAGCTAAGCTATTCCGCTAGATGCTCTCTCATCAATTTTTCTAATCCTATTCTTTTGAGAGACATGGCTCGCTTGAGGGGCACTATGCCACCATAACCTTCCAGGCTTGGATTGGCGCCAGCTTCCAAGAGTAGTCGGACGACCTCTTCCTCTCTGCCAGTTTCCTCTGCCCCAATAGCTCGATTAAGGGCAAATTGCAGCGTGGACTCTTTGAGTGAAAGATCCGAATGAAGGGCAGGAAGACCCTTAAGCACAAAAGAGAGGCAAGCTGGATAATGTGCCTGTGCAGCACTTCTCAGCAAACTGTCAAGATCACTCTGATTGATCTTCCAGCCATCCTCTATACTCTCCTGCATCATCTCTAAACATTCCAACTCTGAAAAGCGACTTGAAAAGTCCGAGATGTATATAGGGTGGAAGTACCGATACCCTCGGTTGTTTCTGTGCCCCAAGTTAGCGCCTGACTTGAACAGCAGCTCTAATGTCGTGGGTGCTAGGTAATAATCTCGTGGTATCTCAAATAAAGCAGTTCGTCCAACATTATCAGTGCTGTTGATGTTGATTCCACTATTGATGAGCATCTTCATTCGATCGGGGCCAACACTGCTACAGGCTGCAAAGAGGAGGGTTCTTCCTCTCGAGTCCACCTGGTTGATGTTGCTGCCCAAATCCAGAAGGCATTCAAGCGCTTGATAAGAGGAAGCACTAGCGGCGAAAGTTGGTGTGATCCCCATCAAGTTGGGTTTCTCAATATCGCCACCTCTCTCTGATAGAAGTCTGATTACATCAACATTACTGACTTTGCAAGCCTTGAATAGTGGTGTTTCTCCACTGCCGTTGGTGCAATTGACTTCTGCTCCACAATCAAGAAGTATGGTTACTACGGCTGGGGTTGAGAACGAAGCAGCCAGGTGCAGAGGTGTGTTTCCTGATGTATCCGCGACGTGAATATCGGCCCCCTTGTCAGCTAAAGCTCTTATGACATCTCCATCTCTAACCTCAGGTTGATGACAAATTTGTTGCAAGGGAGATTTCCCTTCTTTGTTAACTGAATTGACATCAGCACCTTTCTCAACAAGGATCGTCACTATGGCTGGGGTTGAATAACAAGCAGCCAAGTCCAATGGGCGGTCGCCATTGGCATCAGCTAGTTCGATGTTGGCTTCTGAGCGGAGCAGAACCAGTCCTTTTTCTTTGTGGTCAGGCGCCAATCTATTTATATCCTCCCCAACTCTTGGGGTGATAATAGAAAAGTCTCTCGAAAGCAGGAGCTTGACGGTACTTTCATGCTTGCCTCGGATTGCCAGGTGAAGTGGAGATCTCCCATGTTGATCCCGGATATCTGCATCTGCACCTGCATTCAGCAGTATCTCAACGGTACTTTCATGCTTGCCTCGGATTGCCAGGTGAAGTGGAGATCTCCCACGTTGATCCCGGATATCTGCATCTGCACCTGCATTCAGCAGTATCTCAACGAATTGATCCTTTCCCTTTCCCGCAGCGACTGATAACACGCTTTCGCCGTTGTGGTTTCGGGCGTTGATATTTCCACTGTCGTGCCGGGCAAGAAGTGCCTTGAGAACGCAGAGATTGCCCTGCATCATAGGCGCCACCAGTGGACTATGCCATCGGCCCTTGGAAAATGTAGGATGAGGATCATTTCGAAACTGTGCATCGACGAGTGACACCAAATCTCCAGGTAAATCCGATAGTATGTAGATCAGGCCGGTAGTTGGAGAATATCGACGTGCCTTGTACTTTTCGAAGACGTTATGAAACCGGATCCAGTCCCGGAGGGAGCTTGAGAAGTAATGTAGGAACTGATCTTGTGGAATGCTGCTAGCGGCCGCATTGGCATGGTAGAGTACTTGACTTGCAGCGTATTCCAAGAACGGAAACTTGACAGACAGCAGGGAGCGTAGATCATCCGCTGACTTTTTCGACAGATCATCCGCTGACTTTTTCGACAGAAACTGGTGAGGTGAGAGGTATCGAGAGACATCAACCTTGAGGTAGTTTGAACAACATTCTTTCAGTCTCTCATGGGATGAGCCTTTCGGATCGTTCGCCAGGTGAGCCCATAACGACTTTAACCCGTTGTCCTTTAAAAGAAAGTCGCGAACCGATTCATGTATGAATTGAACAGTCGCGTCCGTGGACTTCGTCATCTCAGCGAGCCCCTTCGAGGAGCTGAGGACAAAGCGATCCATCGAGTCCTCTGGAGTCTCCTCGGGATCCCACTCGCCCAGTGAATCGGGCTCCAGTCCGGCTGTCAAAGCGAAGTAATACTCTCGGCGATTCAGGGGTCGTTTGCTGAACAGAATCCACTGAACACTCAGTAGCAGATCGTCCAGGTTGTCGGAATCGCGCGTCAAGATGTTCATAAACAGCTCGCTCAAGCTTGGAGGAATTTCAATCAGTCGCTTCTCTACCGCAAACATGCGGCCACGATCGAACTCCTTGTTGAGTATGTCGACGACCAGTACAACCCACATGAAGACGCCCGAAGCTTTCTCCAGGATACTGGCAGTGATGCGTTCGCTCTGCTTCTTGGTGCCTTTCTTCAACTTGCTGCACACGTATTCTTGCAAGTCTTGTGTGTGGCCAACCTGATCTTCCAAGGTAAGACGGAGACCGTACTGTACACTCATGTGCGGGTAGTGGCGACTGGAGAAGCAGACGTAGAAGCAGATGTTGTTCTGGGCTGCGCATTGGCCCAGATCTTCGAAAAAGTCCAACATCTGGCGGACTTCATCCTCTGCACACTCGTCGAGAGCGTCGATGAAGCAGGTTACTTGCCTCTCCCCAAGGTTTGCAACTGCAGTAGAGAAAAGATTCCTCAGATGGGCGATGTCCCGGGAGCCGTAAGCATGTGCGCTCGCAACATGCGAATGAGCTTCGTCGAGAGTTGTCTGCAGCTCAGGCAGCTTTTCCAGCAGCTGAAGCAAGAGAGACCGATGCATCCCTTCAGTCGTTTTTTCTAGAGCTTCTCCTCGGGCGTTGAAGAAGAATGAAAGAACAGCGGCGTTTTTCGCTGCCTTCCGGTTCGCACGGGCAAAGGCGAATTTCATGATGGTTGATTTCCCCGCACCTGGCTTCCCGCTTATCCAGAGGATACCATGGTGGTTGACAAACTCATTCGTTTTCAGCCACTTGCTGTAGTCGGAGTGCTTAGAAAGCCACTGGCAGGTTTTGGCATGTGCCATTTTGATGCTTGAGTGCCTGTTATCGATTTGGTCAAACTTGAGAGCATCGGGAAAGGCTGCCCATCTTTCGGATTGGGCTCGTTTGGGTGCTGATTCATCTGTCAGATATTAGCAAAGTCAAGACCAAGTGATGCCTGTGAACTAACCAGCACACATCGGGCTGGGGTTCCACGAGTATTCATGTACCCGGGCGTGCTGAGATGGAATAACAGAGAGAAGCTCTTTTGCATACGCGGCCGCTGTTGCCGCAGCGTATGGCTGCCATCGCTTTGCTTTGTGAGAGTCGGAATAGTCACAAACTCCTCGAATAACCAGGCATGGAAAGGTATCCATCAGGCCAGCGGCCTCCATTTCAAAGCAGAGGATGTTGCGTTCTCGGGCAAGCCGATCCCTCGTCGGGCCGTGCTTCATGACTCGATTAGCGGAAGCAATTTCGCCGTAATACACCATTGGATCAGTGGTTGGTCTTCTGGAACGTTGGGCAAGCCGCGACAGATCACAGTTATCGCAGTTGTCTCCAGTGTGATCGTAGTCGTAGTCGGCCTCGTAGAGTCGATCTTGCCCAGCACCCGGGTGTGTGCAATCGGTCATGGAAGGATCTCGATCGATCATTTTGGCGAGAATCGCAGGTATCGAGCTCAAACCAGGTTGATGTTGACTCCGAAGCACGGAAACCGCTGTAAGCAGTTCCGGAGGAGGCTTATTCAAGACACCCGATGCCTTGAAATGTCCTTTTTGCTCCGTCTTGCCAAAGTCGTATTGCACCACTCCAGTGCGCGGCCCCTCTGGGTGGCAAACCACGACATCGCCGAGTCGGACGTCGACTCTGCCGGGAGCACCTCCGCCTATTCCGACCATGAGTCGGATAGCAAGACAAGGAAAGCTCCATTGCATGTTGTTCGCAACGATTGCGGCCTTGACGATACCATACTGGCCTGATGGGAGGCAGGCGATCACAACATTGTGACCACACATATCGCCGAAAACGTAGGTGTTACTGTCCTTTGGACTTTTGGCTAGAGGGTCGTGAATGTTGTCGAGCATCGCCTTTGCAGCACGCATCTCGAGAGGAAGAGCCGATACCCACGCGACCGTGTAGTCTTCGTAGCCCAGCTTGATCGGGAGCCTGGGCGCTCTTCCAGAACATGACGTTTGGTCGTTATCGTCAATTCTCTGTCGTTTCGTATTCGGCCCCGCTTGCTCGTCATTCTGGTTCGCTTCGTCCCAGGTCCTCCGCGACCCGGTCGCACGACCACCGTTATTCAGCGACATTGCTGACCGTTGTGGCTTCCCTTGCGCTCAATCTGCTGTCAAGAGTGGTCAGTCAGCTGATCCCCAAGACAATGACATTATCTGTGGGTGTGACTGTTCGTGGTATTCGTGGTGTCTCTGGTGGTGATGTCTATCGGAGAAGTTGCTGGTCTGAGGCTGGAGACAAGAGGAGAGCCTAGGAGGCCTAGGGTCACATAACCCACATGACAGATACCTCAACACACACCCTCAGGCTCTATAAACCAAGCAACTGGGTATCATATAAAATCCATGCTAAAAAGCAAAAACCCATACCTTCCTGTTAATCCTTTTCCATTATAATGAACCTCCTCACTTGCCAATAGCTGAGCCGTTCATAATACCAGAATCGTGGGTACTTATCGGAAAGGTAAAGAGCGTAGTGGTTGGTAAAAGGAGGGTAAGGCGGAGGGCGCAAAGGTACTTGAATAACGCGGATGGCGTAAAAGGTAATCGAATAACGCGGAGGGCGTAAACGGTGATTGATAAACGCAGAGGGCGTAAAGCGCGGAGCGCGTAGAAGTAGTTGAATAACGCGGAGGGCGTAAATGCTGAGGGCATCAAAAGGTAATTAAATAACGCAGAGGGCATTAACAGCTTCGGAAGGAAGGTACGAGAAAACGGAAAGTTCGCGACGCATCGAAAAATGCCATCAACAATAAAAATAGGGTAAAAGAAGGGTTAGGAAGAGCTTCAAGAGGTAAAAAGGGCCCCCTAGAGGCTAGAGGGCCCCTAGGCTCACAGCCTGTAGGTATAACTATTCGTGGTATTCGTGGTGTCTCTGGTGGTGATGTCTATCGGAGAAGTTGCTGGCATGAGGCTGGAGACAAGAGGAGAGCCTAGGAGGCCTAGGGTCACGTGGCCCACGTGACCCATACCTCAACATGCTGCCAAAGTGCGACGGTCTGAACTGCCGCCGGCGAAGATGTGCCTCTTGAGCGAGAGAAGGTAAAGGTGAGAAGGCGAGAAGGGAGGCAGCCAATGCTACCAATGCTGGTCGACACCAAGCATATCAGGCTGGCGTGTATCTACGGGGTCTCATTGGTCATGCTCAGCCAAGCTTACTGCAGTTAACGGTAACGAAGGCGCGAACCCGGCATGTAGGATAATGGCACAATTCATTATATATGATCGTAACTATTGTCGCTGTTATGGTCGTCACACATTGTCGTCGTCATCGTTATGATCGCTGTTGGTAGCTAATGCTTAGTCGATCGCGATGGTGGTGTAGGTCTGCCGTTTTTTTGCAAGCTGGGTGGCGCGTTACAAGGTCACATAGAGCATAGAATGACCAAAAGGTACGACGCCAACGCTGGTAGTATTGCGATCGTCATGCTACAGAGACCACCTTCGACATCGTTCCTCCACGAGCCCCATGATTGAAAGAATTCAAGTCCAGTATTGGCCCGTTCCCAGTGTCGTGAGTTTGCGGCGAAGCAAGCAATGCGGCAGGGAATATTTTCTGTCGGTAGTACCATAGAAAAGCGGTAATGGCCGTGATCGGAATCGCAACCACCCAGAATACCCAGAACATGTCTGACACAAGCCACTTTCCGGAGCCGGAATCGAAATCGAAGAAGCTTGTGCTGAAGATTGCGGAGACAAAAGTTGCGGGGAGAAATAACAGTGTCAGGAAGGCGACGGTTTTCATGGCTTCACTGTCTTTCTGTGTGGCGCGGCTGATGTCAACCGAGATGCCAGAATCGAATTGAGACACCATGTTGAAGGCCAGGCCGATTTCGTTGAATAAACGAGCCTTGTTCGAGTCGGACCGCTCCAAGAGGCTAGAAATCATGCCTTCGAAAAAGCGCAGGCGGCCGTTGGTGTGTTGCCAAGCCTTCCGCCAGGCAGCATCAGGCTGTGCATTCCCCGAGTTTGCCTTGAAGGTGTCATGCTGCGCCAGGATGCGGCCCGCTACCTTGACTGCCAAAGCTAGAGTCTCAGAAACGTGGATGGCGTGTCGAGCAGTTTCGTGTAGATGGCGGTAATCTGGTGCTGGCTTCGATTTGATTGAGGCGTGTCTCTCTTGTTCCGCATCGTGATCCCTTTCCTTCTCTGTCCTTCTCACGATGTCGCGCACCGACCATACAGCGGCATCCTGCAGCGTGACGACTTTTTCCAGTATTCGAATGTATACCCAGTACGGATTGATGTAGCTTTGATCGTCGGGTACGACGAATAAGGGGTCCGACTCGCCGGTCGGAACGCGCTCAATGCAGCTGGACGTCGGGGGCCGCAGGTCAAAAACAATCAGGACGGTCTGCCTAGTGGCCTTGCTCCAGTGAGTGAAGACGTTGAGCTTGAACCATTCATAGCCGGGGTGATATTTGTTGGTCAGCTTGATCCGGAAAAGGGCCCACGTATCTGTGCTATATTAGTATAGACGACAAAACAGGATGGCGGACGTACTTAATCCACGGGTGTTGCCGTCATCATCATAAGTGGTCTCATGGCCGAAGTGGCCATTTGCGCCCCTACAATACCCTTTCCACCACAGGTCAAGGATGCCGAAGGCTTTGGAGAACTGGTGTCGACAAGTCGTACACTCGCGGATCTTGAGTGCCTGTGCCTCGCTACTCGTCCTCAGCAACGAAACAGTGTCACTCGCAATGAATCTTACATGATGCAGACATCGAAATCAACAGCCGGCAGGAAGAAAGCTTCTCCCTTTCCAGGGTTTCTTTCCGTGGGTACCCATCCTCTGTTGGTTCCTGGGTCTGTTAGTCCGGCTTGGGTCGCAGGAAGATATTACCATGCCTTTCTTCCAGCACGTAAACTTTGGCTCAGGGCAAAGAGTGCAAAGACTCCCTTCCATTCTCAGAACAAGAGTGATGAAGAAACTCAATCGAAGACCTGATCTCAAAACAGCGGCAGGCGCCCATCTTGAGGGCCACAGGGTCAGGCTTCAGGTGGACGGTGGCACGGCTCCGCCCCAGCTTGCTGCATTGCCGCTGACAGCGGACCGGGATGGAAGCCAATCAAGTATCAGTTGGTGCGTGTATCACAGCAGCGAGGCGTATTCCGAGACCTGATGATTGATCGCCAACCGTGATGAGTTTCTTTCTCGTCGAATGCACGCACACGTCCACGCCATGACTGTCGAGAGATGTAGGGCAAACGGACCCATGCTGCAAGGAGCTGGAAGAAGCGTCAGCAAAAGAACGAGTAAGTTTCGATTGGAGCATTGCGGCCTAACCTGTAAATCTCCATCAAATGAGAGATGCAACTGTATAGATGATCAAGACATGTCGTCTGCAGAAAAGAAAGGAAGTGGAAGAAGGTCGCTTGGCCGATGCTCTGAGCAGTCCTAGGTTCCATTGTAGTCCGACACAGAAGGGCCGCCCATGTTAGCCCGAGCTTCACGCCAGTGACCTCTGGGCTCTGGGGCGGCATCCACTGTGAAACGGAGCCGATGGAGGAGTACTGTGAAGGCTTCAGGGGTCGAGCCACTACCCACATTCGGGTCAACCAATCATAAGCACGTGTTTTCAAGCAAGTCACCATCGCTGGTTGAAATGACTGCTGGAGCCGAAGACGCGCCTAAACTCCAGGGGGCTTTAAAGGGAACCAAGATGCTGGAGGAGTTGCGCTAATGAATTATGTGATCTGCGGTACTTCGTACCCTTCCCTCTGTCTTTGAGGCTACGTGGTTGGTGAACTCTCAACTCCAAAGTCCCAACTGTATTCAACTATCCATTTGCTTTCGGTCCGAGCTTTCAAGAAACTCCAGAGCCCTTTCTCCTCGGCGGCGTGCTTCATGTCATCCTGATTTCAGTTTCCGCTCACGGCTTGGTACTCTTCCGACCCTCCGTCGACCGTTGGTCTGAGACTTGCAATCATGGGTTGGCCTTACAAGTTCCTCGATCTCTCGCGTGAAGAGGTCCAGCTGCGAAGAGAAGTTCTAGATCGGTATGGCAGCTATGGCCAGTTCTCGGCTCTGGCCCCCATCATCATTGCCATCCTGATTCGTCTCTTCTCGTATCTGAGCCAGCGGTTCCAAGCAAGCGCGCAGTATAATGCTGTTCCGAATTCGCCAGTGATGAAGAAGAGGAGACAGAGCTTTGTTGGAAACTTGGAGGAAAACGTGAGAAAGATCAAGTGGTGGCTCGGTGACGATGTCTACTTCATGGGCCAGCATTGGGGCCAGAAGGACCAATGGGTGTTTGGAGGAGCCTGGTTTGCCTGGCTGCTTGTGCTGTCTGTGTTGGAGACTGGTGAGGGTGAGTCTGAATCCCCTCAAGTTGTCCGGATCGGGCAATTGAACTGGTTACCTGAACCTCAAGTTCGAACACCAGGGCTGACGACCACCCAGACTACCTCCACCTTACCAAACGTTTCGGCATCATCGCCGTTTCGCAACTGCCTTTTCAGTACCTCCTAGCACTGAAGAGCTTCAGCCCAATCGCCAAGGTCTTTCGTACATCGCACGAAGAACTCAACAAATGGCACCGCGTTCTCTCGCGCGTGACCCTGTCCCTCCTCGGCCTCCACGCCATGTTCTACATCAACTTCTTCGTCGAGAAGAGCATCCTCCAGCGCCGCCTCTTCGCCCCCGTCGTCTTCGCCGGCGTCGTCGCCTTCGCCTGCATGAACACCATGACATCCACCGCCGCCGCCACCGTCCGCAGATACTCCTACCGCGTCTTTTTCATCACCCACCTCGTCGGCGCCTTTGCCATTCCTCCCTTGGTCTTCTTCCACGCCCGTTCCTCCCGCCTGTTCATGGCAAAAGCCATCATTATCTTCCTCATCGACCTCGTCGTCCGCCGCCTGCGCACCGTCATGGCCTTTTCCAAACTCGAGGCCGTGCCGGGAACAAACCTCGTCAAGATCTCCGCCTCCATCCCGCAGTACAAGGTCAACGCCTTCCGCACCCGCCCCGGCTCGCACATCTACATGAGCATCCCCGCCGCCGCGCGCCCCGGCAGCGGTCCCACGTCCTCCGACTCCCTGCTCTTCGAGTTCATGTTCAACCCCTTCACCGTAGCCTCCGTCGACGACGAGACGGGCGACCTCACCCTCGTCGCGCGCCAGCTCAACGGCCCGCTGACGCAGCACCTCGCGCGCTTCGCAAACTCCACCTCCGGCAGCTCCGGCAAGGTTCCGCTCTGCATCGAGGGTCCCTACGGCGCCGCGTCGCTGCACTTTGAGCAGCTCATCGGTTCCTCCATGGACCGCGTGCTCCTCGTGGCCGGCGGTGTGGGCGCCACGTTCACGCTGCCGATTTACCAGGCCATCATCCAGGACAACCCCAGCGCCAAAGTCGAGATGATCTGGGCCGTCCGCGGGGCTGGTGACGCGACGTGGGCCATGGATGCGGACAAGGTGCCCAAGAGTATCATGGAGGACAGCAACGTTCAGATTTTCCTGACGGGGGATGCGCTGAGTTCGGCGGATACGGGACCGATGGCAGGGGTGCCGACGGAGACCAACTCGGACGGCGAGATGGAGATGAGCTCGATGCAGGAGGACCGCAGGAGGAACGGCTTCACCAACGAACAGAGGAGACGGCCGGATTTACGCAAGATTGTGGATGACTTCTTCAGGCAGGGTGCTGAGGAGAGGGTGGCCGTGCTTGTCTGCGGTCCGACGCAAATGGGTCGGGAGATGCGAGAGTACGTCGGGACGTGGGTTATGAGGGGCCGCCAGGTGGTGTGGCACAATGAAGCCTTTGGATGGTAGAGGTATGATAACATCATAAAGGCAGTTAAGTGAAGAGGGAAGATGGCGCAGGTATATTAATGTTCAAGAACATTTCATATTCGACACACGGTCCAGTGACTCTCCCATAGTACATATATGGAGTACACGATCATCTGAGACCAAAATTTCTATGAAACCCGCTGCTAGGATGGTCCGGAACGCCGTATCGTAACATAATGCTCATCCGTCGTGTTCACATCTGCCGTGAAGCGTCGACTATTCCGCCCGCTTCTTGGAGTCGCCTACATCGCCAGTTTCAGGCTCCTTCCCCTTGACTCCACCAATATCACCATCGGCATCGTCTTCGTCCCAGTCATCAACCTGGTTCTCGTCCCAGTTATCCACCTCCTGCTCCAGTGTCCTGGGTTCGGAAGCTCCGTCCACCGCACCGCTGGCCTCGACGATACCCGTCTCGTGGCCCTCGCCCAGCTCGACATCCTCGACATCCCCCCCAGGAACCGGTGCGTACGACTTGCTGCGGCGCTTGCGCTCCAGCATGCGCTTGTGGTACCACGAGCAAATACCCAGACTGGCCAGCGAGCCCACAATATTGGCGACAATGTCGTAAAAGTCGAACTCCCGGCCGTTGGGCAGGAAGCCCTGCAGGAACTCGGAACCGACGCCGAGGACAAAGGTGCAGACGGTCAGGGTGAGGTTGAGGGTGCGGCGGCGGTTGGTGTCGAGGATCCAGTAGAAGACGAGGGTCAGGAGGAAGAAGGTTATGAAATGTAAGACCTTGTCGTTGACGTATTGGCCGAGCTGAAGGGAGGTCAAGCCCGCGTAGCCGGCGACAAGGAGAAGGGCGAAAAAGACGCCTGTTAAATGATGGTGTTAGCTGGTGGACTCGACTGGACGTACGTAATGCGAACCCGGGGGAGACTGGGATGGGACGGGGTAGATGTGCTTGGGCTGGGAGCTGCATTTCGATCTGCGAGGACATTTGGTGATCCAGATCTAGGGCTGAAGAAGACGCAGAGCGTTGAACCTCTGACGTACCTGCAAATGGCAAGCGTATCCGCATTTTGAAGGGTCCTGCGGCTCTTGCAGGTGTGTGGTTTAATTGGGAGGTGAGGTGGATGCAAGGTAGGTAGATTGGGACTCGTTGTGGTTGCGTATGTGTGGTCAATTTTCGGATACGTTGAAGCTCAGCAGCCAGGTGTCATGACTGTATCCGTGCGATGGCTAAAGTTGTGCTCCGGACGAGGCGTAGCGAGGCGTGATGTGGAATGAAGGGTCTTCGTAATGGGGTTGTCAAGGACGAGGGTAAGGTGTCCAGCTGGCCGGAGCTTCCAGACAATGGGTAAGGGAGAGCTTGAGGTGTCTACTTCTTGACCCGGGGAGTTTTCCTTCGGCCAGTACCACAGCAGAGCACAGCTCAGCTCAGCCCACTGACGAAAGAGATGGAAGCCCACGCACGCGGCAAAACCTGTGGCGGGCCAGTTGTGGGCGGGACAGGGGTAGGGCCCCCAAGGTTTTTATTTGGGGGGGTCAGGTTGGGTCGGGTCCAGGTCTAGCTCCTGGAGATGGCCCGGACGGGTTATCCCGTGGGCCGCGGAGAGAGCATGGAGGTGCGCGACGTCGCGATACTTGGAGAGTGACGCGATACGCAGGCTGGTTGTGTTTGGGATTGAGGTTGTGGTGATGCAGCTGAATAAGGCGTGTTCGTCGAGGAGTTGACGCATCGCCTGCTAGAGACAACCCCAGTGATCGCTAAAGATTGCTGATGACATACGCACACAGATTCCAGTATGCAGCAGCATCACTGTACCTGTACTACCACGCCCAGTAAGACAAACTCCAAAGGTGTTTGTTGCGTGGCTCGTTGCGTTCAGGTACTGCGACTGGCCCGCCGGCAGAGTCACGTGATGTCCCCGTTCGCGATCCGATCGCCAGGTGTCCAGGGGGTTGCTCACACCTTTGTCGGCACTGGAGGTTTCTGTACCTGCAGCCCGCAACCGCGACACCTATGACGACCCTGGTGCACCTCTTTTCTGGACCCGAAAAATAGATTGAGATGTGAACTGACGTCGAGTGTCAAAGGTCCTTGGTTTTTTAGATTGATGCGACGGTGTGAGTGGTGACTTTTGCGGTACCGCGGGTGGCCGTCCAAAGTCTCTTGTACCGCCTTCTGCGGCCAAGTCGCCGTCTTCAGGCAAGGGAAAAGTTCCATCGCGTACCTTGGTACGAGCCTCTCCAAATCCTCAACCTCACCTCTTGGAACCGCGCCTGGAGCTCCTCGATTCAATCCATCAATACACAACAACCGCAACTCCGCGCAGCCTCCAAATTGGTCGGCCATCTCTATCGATGTCGCTCTTTCTCCTGATGCGCTCGTAACACCCCTTTGCCGCCCGGACTCGGTCCCTATCGAGCGCATTTGCTTGCGCATGGCGACATCCGGCCCGCTTGTCGCCATCATCAATCCGGGCTCAAGATGTCCCTTCCCAACGGCCAGCACGCATGGCAACCGCCTTCCCTTCATCATTCGGCCTCTAGTCGTCTATTTCATCAACTTGACGATGGTTCCGCGCGTACTGGCACCCCCGTCGACCACCCTATGACGTTGATGCCTGAGGCACAACCTGATATTGAAGATGAGCGACGCCGCGCTGTGTTCAAAGACCTTTATCACAAAAGCGAGTCAAAGATCTCGTTGCTATTTGCCGATGACGGTTCATACAACTACCCGGCCATCGATGCCTTGCGCCGTACCCCCGCTCCCTCCCCCTCATTATTACCCCCTACCACAGACCATGCGCCGATCCAGGAGCCTCCATTCAAGAAGGCCAAGCGGGTCATCGACGAAGACGACTACGGCGACGATGACGATGACGACGAAGACGCGAGATCCGCCGACGCGGGCAAGTCCCAGCCCGGCGCCGCGGCTGGCGGTGCCGGCTCGCTCCTCTCCCCCTCAAAGTCCGGCAGTTCGCCCGTGCACTCCGTCAGCTCCCCCGGGAAACAGCTCGACAAACTCAAGAATGCCGACGGGTCCCTGGACCAGGCGAAAACGAGCGAAGATGCGCGAAAACAACTGGAAGAAGCGCGAAACGCGACCGAGGAGGCGGCCCGCCGCAGTTTTCATACCATATTCTATACACTCGAAAACGACCGCACCGCCATGCTCGAGCAGCAGCAGCTGGAAGAATCCGAAAAGCAGCTGCAAGCCGAGATGGAAAGCAACAATAACCATGCCAACACCAACGGTGTTCAGGCTGAGAACCACGGCTCGCTGAGTAGCGCCAACCTCGGCGCGTCCAGCTTGACCCTCAAGCACCTGATTGCGAGGATAGACCTGAAACGCGACCAAGTGCGCGCCTCAGATGCGGAGCTTCGGTCTCTGATGAACGAAGTACGCAAGAATAGGAGTAAATGGGCGAGCGAAGAGAACGTGAATCAGGAAGAGCTGTACGAGGCCGTCGAGAAGGTCTTGACCGAGTTGAAGGCGCATACCGAATATTCAACGCCGTTCCTGCAAAGAGTGAACAAGCGTGACGCGCCTGACTACTACATACGTAAGTCTTCTTCAGGCACACGAACCATATCCAATGGCTAACGGACCGGCGCGCAGTCATCAAGCAGCCGATGGATCTCGGGACGATGACCAAGAAGCTCAAGTCCCTCTCGTACAAGTCCAAAGCGGATTTCGTCGCCGACCTCAACCTGATATGGGACAACTGCTTAAAATACAACCAAGACATGGGTCATCCCTTACGACGCATGGCTAACGGCATGAGGAAGGAGGCAGAGAAGCTCATTCCCCTCATTCCGGACCTCACCATCCGGCCACGTGCCGAAGTAGAGGCCGAGGAGCGTCGGAAACAGAACGGGGGCGAGGAAGATAACGGAGAAGACTCGGATGACGAGCCAATAATGTCCTCTCGCGGCCGGACCGCCGGTACCAAAGGCGGCAAGTCGAGAAAGCAGCCAGCGGACCAGAAGGAGGGTACCCCCAATGTCGAGTCGAAGCCACTTCTTCAGCTCAACGGGCTGCTGGCCAAAGGCCGGGAAGGATCTGAGGCGGTCGATGGCAGCGGCTTCGGTACTCCCATAGGCGGCTCGGCCACTCCAGGCGGCGTCAACGGCCACTCAGGCATCGGAAGCAACGCCGACGCTATGGACGTTGATGGCCCAACGCTCAACGGCATGGCCCTGGGTCAAGCGCTCAACGAAGCGGCGGAACAGGCCTACGAAGACGATGAATACAAGATCTGGAAGCAGGTCACCAAGAAGGATCGCGCCCTTATTGCCAAAGAGCGGTATCAGCTATTCAAGGACAATAAGCTTAACGTCGAAGCGCCAGCCCTCCTTCGTACCAAGGCCGGAATCCGGTGGTATCTCAGGAATCAAAAGGAAGCCGAAGCCATGGGTGTCACTGGCAATTCGCAGGCGGATTCGTCAGCGATTGCAGCGAAAGAGGCGGTCAAACCGGCTGAAACGCTCGCGGAGGGCATGGAAGGAGAGGAAGAGAAGGTGGTGCCCGCCTACTACGAGCCGTTGACCGTCATCCCGGATGTCCACCCCAAGCTGCAATGGGTCGAGGATGGCGAGGGTCAAGTCATCAACCAGCACGAGGAGTACCTCAAGCTGATTCCAGAGGGACACTTTGTGGCGCCAAAGAGCAAGCTGACGAGCAAGATTGACGCCAACATACGCCAGATCCAGGAAACACGGAAGCTATCGAGCAAGATTGGCGTCATCAAGTTGATGCAGGTCCAAACTCAGGTGCGTTTCTTACCTGGTATACCATGACATGTCTAACACTTCACAGGTCTACAACAACCAGTTCGCCAAGTCCAATTACGAGCCTTTCATGGAGCAGGACGCCGAGTCATCCTTCATTGCCGACGACGGGCCTGTCATCGCGCCAGAGACTTCCTATTGTGCATTCCAGCGCTCCGTGGCCAAGATCCTCTACCACACGGGTTTTGAAGAACTCCAGCCGTCAGCCATCGACTCGTTGACCAGCATCGCGTCCGACTATTTTGAGAAACTCATCCGCACATTCAACGTGTACCGAGAGGCAGAGAAGAAGGAAGCTAGCGGCCCTCGTGCGGACTGCAGCTCTCGCTTCCAGCCCCGCTTCACCCCCGAAGAGGTGATTTTACATACACTAGACGAGAACGGTTGCGACCTGTTCAGCCTGGAGTCTTACGCCAAGGACGAGATTGACAGGCTCACCTCGAAGCTCGGCGGTATTCACGAGCGTATGAAACTCCATCTCACCGAACTCCTCAGGCCAGCCCTCACCCAAGAAGCCGGCCAGGACGGCGTTGGAGCGTTCAAGGATGGCAGCGACCAGTTCGTCAGCGGAGACTTCGCGGAGGACCTTGGCGAGGACTTCTTCGGTTTCAAGGCCCTCGGTCTGGACAAGGAGATGGGTCTGGACATGCTGTCGGTCCCCCTCCATCTGCTCCAGTCACGCGTGCGCAACCAATTCCAGATGCAGACGCAGACCACCGGTACAGAGGTCATGGATCTCTTCGAATCGCTGCCGCCAGTGGACCCCGTCACGACGGACAACATTCACGGACAGATCGGGCTGGTCAAAAACTTCTTCCTCGCCAAGCTGCACGCCAATAGCGACGGCCCTCTGGTCGAGGACGAAGAGCTGCCGGTCAAGCAGAGGCGGCCGCGTCCTCGTCTGGGTGCATCCGGAAAGATTGTCTCACCGCAGAAGCGGCCGCCCAAAGAGCAAATCGCGCTCGCCAAGAAAAAGAAGAAGATGGAGCTGGCCGCTCAGGCTGCGGAGAAGGCCAACGCGGCCGCCGAGAAAGCCGGCAACACGACACCGGCGAAGAAGACCAAGAACGTCCAGATCAACGGTGCGAACCCGGCCGCCATCGCGCTCCCGCCCAGCATGGAGCGACACGAGAGCATGCAGAGCCAGGGCAACGCCAGCCAAACCGACAAGGACGAGGTCATGGGCATGATGAGCCCGGAAAGCATCGAGAGATGATTGCAACATATGCGCTTCTCGTATATACACACCGCATGCGATCCTGGTTTACCACCACCAGGACGTTGTACCACAGCTGCTGGCTTCCCTTCAGCCTGCAGCATCCGTCGCACCGCGACATCCTGTACTTTTCAGTCGCACTCACTCTCGGATTCCGCAATCTTGAAATATACGTTTTCGCCTTTTAACAACATCCCTCGGCGTTGGGGTTGGATCATTCGGTCGTACGGAAAGGGAAACATAATGTTGCACGCAGTCCTACATGGCGGCACGTGGTTGCGAAGAGTTCTGGGATACCCAAAAGCCAACACGTGGCGATTTTCAGGGGACATGACCTCCCTTTCAGCAGAGGTCCAAGAGTAGTTTTGTTCTGTCATTGACGTTTGGATGGTAGTCGATGAGACGTGGTAAATTCGACGTTGTCCTTTTTTGCATATTTTTCGACGCTCGTTACGTGACCTCTATCCTCGGCCTAAGCGGGCCCATGCCCTGGAATCGGAGGTTTCTGGTCATTCTCTTTCTTTTCATTCGTATAAACGGTACGGCGGGACTTGGTCCATAGTTCCGCCTCCCACAGACGTAGGATGAGAACCCTCGGACTGGAGCGGCCAACTTGTGCAGCATGGTTCAATTGTTTCGTCGTTGGTTCAACGTGGTTCTTCATGGCATGCGATACGTAGGACAAACGGCCTGCTTTCTCTTTGTCGTCTTTGCGGGTGATTGGATGAAAGGTGCGGTTGGGTTGTTCTATAGAAGGGTGGTGCAGGCGACTTGACATTGCATTTGGGCGTGGGATTCAAGATAGCAACTGAGACGAGTGTTGAATGATATTTGAGATATACATGTAAGTGGTGACGTGAGGTCCGCCGTGAGGTCCGTCGTGAGGTCCGACGTGGGTAGATTTACTTGTTTGATCGGGTCCCGGTGGTGGTGTGGGGGCCGACGGGCCGCTGCTTCCGCTCGGCACGGAAGGCGGGTCGGTGCGGATGGAGAAAATTGGGAGCAGCTTGCTTCACAGTGTTTGGTGCGGGGCTTTGCATGACCACTTGGAAATATTTCATGATGGATAGATTCCTCCAGTTAGCTTTGTGTGGTTTGGATATCTACTGCGACGAGGGAAAGTCACGCTAGCTCCATGAGAGGCTTCTCGGGGAAAAGATGCACCACCACCAGGTCCACCACCTTGAAATCCCAGAACAAAGCCAGGCCGTTGATCCTTCTCGCTACTTCATTGCACTCATTCAATCGCTTTAATACGAACTGCTCGTGCCGACCTTCAATCTTTAGTAAGAAAGACGACAAAATTTACTGGTTCGCCGGCTGTTTGCCCACTCAGCAATGTCCCTGGTCGCTGTGGCTTGTGGCGTCGGTGCATAGAACCGGGTATTCTGCGGAATCAGGTGGCTTTGCTATCGTACTAACATTTTCCATCGCCTTCTTGCTTGGCCTGGTTGACAGGGAATGCTGACGCTGTGAGTTTTCGGTCTTCATGCTGAGACATGGCTGGGCAAGTTCACCCACAGCATAGGTTTATGGACGGTCTATCTAGGCAAAGGGCGCCGATTTCATGCAGCTCAAGCGACCTATCTCAATTGACACGAGTTTCGCCACCCAAGGTCCAACTGGGTCACCATCGTGGTCCCGTGAGGCCCATGGCATCGTCAAAACCTGTTGTCATGGTTATTGCACAAGGTCCCCCGCCATCTCATCTGGGCGTCGGCTCCCTTTCTCCTGAGTTTTGCAGGCGAGTAACTAGTGTGGCTTAACGCAAAAGAAGACTAGGCTGCCTATATATAGTGACCTCATACGCCGCGGATCTAAGACCCCACGTTACCAACGACGCTCGTTCGCTCGCTCTATTCGTCTTCTTGGCCTGTCACCCTGGCCGCTTGTTTGGATTTGTGTTTTTTTCTTGTTCAGAAGCATCGGCAGTCCCGACGGGATACTGTTGCAGATCTGCCCTAGGTGTTGCTGTTGCTAGGCGAGAACTTGGACTTCGGCAGATCGAACGCTTGATGAAGCGAACTCGCCTAAGCGTAGCTGATCATCCCCGAACCGGTTCTCGTCAGTAGCATTTGCCGAGGGCGGGTCGCGGCTTTTCCGGTGACGCTACTGCCACATTCTTGACAATCGTCGATCATCTGGGGAAGCCGATGCTCAAAATTCCCGATACTTTCAACGTCTCCGGCGATTGATTCTCTGCGGTGACGCTCTCATGATGAACAGACAATCCTCCACATTTCTGACCATGACGATTGATCTTTCCTTCCCTCGTCAACGAGAAATTGGTAGCTGATGCATGCGGTGGCGGCGTTGCCAAAGAGCAAGTGGCGTATCCGGGCAATGTCTCAATCCAGGCCCAGCACCCGGGCGCAACCAAGCTTTCCGACTACAGCAGGCGGATGGCTGCGAACGGCATTGAATGACACAGCAGACGACTTCTGAGCAGTCAAAACATGCTTGCCTAGCGAGACGATCTGGTGTTCGTCTTCGTTGATGTGCAGTCGTCTAGGAATCCCGACCGCAAATGGATAGCATTGCCAGTTCTGAACAGTATATATCGACTCACGGCAGCCAACCGAAATGGCGTGCTTGTTGGACTATACTCTTATCTCTTCAGTTTTACTTGCCTGTCTACTGAGCTTGAACGTTTAAAGGACTCTAAAAAAGACTTTTGTTTATCAAAACTCCACCGCAACCATGGTCAAGACATACGTCGCCGGGCTCAGCCTCGTCCTATTCGCAGGCCTGGCCGCGGCCGTGGTATCCCCCGACAACAGCTGCGGCGGCTCTCGTGGCTACACATGTCCCGGGTCGTTGTGCTGCAGCCAGTACAACTGGTGGTAAGTTCATATCCCCCCCCCCCTCATCCGCACGATGCCGAGAGCAAGATGACTGACGACCCAACAGCGGCGTAACCGACGCCCACTGCGGCGCCGGCTGCCAGAATGGCTTCGGCAGGTGCACCGGCACGACCTCCGGCTCCAGCTCCATCACCCCCAACGGCGTCTGCGGCGGCACGAACCGGTACACGTGTTCCGGCGGCACCTTTGGCAACTGCTGCAGCCAGTATGGGTACTGCGGCAACACGGAACAGCACTGCCTCAACGGGTGCCAGTCCGCCTTTGGCGACTGCAATTCCATCACGGTGGGCGGCAAGAGCGTGAGTACGGACGGCTTGTGCGGCGGCACCAAGGGCCAGACGTGCGAGGGCAGCACTTTTGGAGACTGCTGCAGCGAGTGGGGGTACTGCGGTTCGAGCAGCGGTCATTGTAGCGGCAAGTGTCAGACGAACTTTGGAACGTGTTCGGCTGGCGGCGGTGCCGTTGCGTCTTCCGCTGGTGGGAGTCGGCCTGCTTCGAGCTCGGCTGCGAGACCTGCGGCGAGCAGCACGAGTAACGTCAAGACGAGTCCGGATGGCAGCTGTGGTGGCTCGAACGGTTACACTTGCCCTGCTGGGAAGTGCTGGTAAGTCCCATCCCGATTGTTCCCTTCAACTTACAACCAAGGACTGACAAACCTCCTCTCCAGCTCCAAGACGGGTTACTGCGATGTTGGCGATGACTTCTGCGGTTTCGGCTGCCAGACGGCCTTCTCCCTCGGAACGTGCCAGACCTGCCCCGGAGCAACCTGCGCCGGCACCATCTCGGGGAACCCGCAGTGCTCCGCCAACAACAACCAGTGCTGGACCATCAACTCCAAGAAGTTCCAGATCAGCTGCGGCAGGTTGGCCTCGGGGACGTACCTCAACGCCGTCGTCGCCACGAGCCTCGGCGACTGTATTTCAAAGTGCGGCTCGACCGCCGGCTGCGTCGCCGCGTCGTACTTTTCGAGACCCGACACGAGCACCTGCAGCCTGCTCAGCTCGTACCAGGGTCCCGCTTACGGAAACTCGGCCGGTGGAGTGCAGAACCACGCCTACGTCCGCGGCGCTAGCTGTGCCTAAGCTGGAGCGTGTTGGCGGGACGGTTGGTGTGCTTGGTGTCCTGCTTGGAGGGGTGTTGATGGTTGGGTATCGAGGAGGGCTGGGTGTGTAACAAGGATAATGATTAGTTGCGGTTGAGGAAAAGTCTTTTCAACGATCATGGGATGATCTAATGTGTACGCCATAGACATATGGCGAGTTTGTAAAAGACATTTTGCGGTGAAAGCAAGGCTGTAGGTCGTTGGATAGTTAAGCAATGTTGGCATAAACGAAAGATCGTTCTCAGGTATGAGTGATGCTTTCATCAGTTGGCAGTTTGTGATATGCACCACTCTCTAGCGTGAAAAGAGCTTTCTCTGCCTCCATATACGAGTGGCGAAAGGTTACCTGGAGCGCAGAGGAGTATGTATGATGTGGCCTACAGACAAATATCAGGATATTTGAGGCAGATTCAACCGCTGAAGACCCGAGAGCGATGTGAAGTACAAAGTCCGTTACACATGACGTGCAGGGCGTTTTTTGGGCGTTACCTCAAGAGCGGTGCTGTAAGTTGTCCGCGCAACGCGGTCAGCACTAACGACATCGCATCCCGCGTCAACTTGTTGACTGGTGCCGAGCCCCCCTCAAGAGATCGTTTCCAACTGAATAGAAGTCGACTGATTTGGTGCTCGCCACAGTGTCTTTATGTTGTATGGAAGACTAGACATCTCCGTCACGGCTGTCTGCCAGTCATCCGCTATGCTCTTCATGGCTCAGCTTCAATCATCATTTGTTATGCTCGAACAAGATTGTACATGCTCAAAGCCCGTCAGCGTACCCTTTCAAAAATCGGACCAGAAGATGGGGGCAGGAGAGCGGCAAGGGGGGGTGAGTAAGATCTCGATCAGCACAGCTTCTGTACACCTCCCCGGTCAGCCTCGATGAATCTGACTCAGATCTGCACGCATGAGAGTGGCTGGTCTTCCAGGTAGTCATGGTTCTCCAACCAAGAACCAGTCATCTGCCTCAGAACCATCTAGTCTGAAAGTGTCTACGGCAGCCTTACGGACGATCGATACGCAGATGAATGCTTAGATGCAAGACTTGATTGGCGCGTTCACGAGTATGTCCAAGTACAATATAGCTGCGGGTGGTCTGCCGTTCAAACTCCGTAACTTGTGTAACGAAGCGCGGCACCCAAGCTGACCGTTTCTGCCCTTCATCTCCCTGGCTCTTCCGCGACATTCTGCGCGAATCATCAGCATATGGCTTCCACCATGGTCATTGTCACACCTCCTAATTCCAGATTACAGGCGACCCCCACACCGAGTTCCGACAGGGTGCATAATGATGTGTCTTTCCTCGCACATTGCCCTAGGCTGCCATTTCGCTGCCTCCAATCATGGGAAGGCTGCCTACGATGAGACGCGCGCGACGCTCGCTTCGCGGCGCTGAAGGTGTTGTACTCGACAAGTAAGACCATAGAAAGGCACAAGGAACGCTGTACAAATGCAGCTTCTCCCGCCGTCATGTCTCCAGTCTATCAACAGTCGTTTCATCGTTCACGTCAAGCATGTTCACCGGTATTCTCATGCTGAGTTCATCCTGTTGCAATTACCAAGTAGCACAGCGCACATCATGAGCCTCAGACAAATCAAGGTCTTCCCGAGCCTGGGCTCCTTCATGCCCGTCGCGACAGACTTTCCAGGATACAATGTCCCAGCCGCCTGGTCTCACTGGGAGCACGCCTACTTTGACCAGATTGACCACGTTCTTCGTCACCCCAATGACCCCGCGAAACTCGTCAAGAACGGATGCAGGGTTGGAAGCAACATCAACTGCAGGAAAGCGTGCGATAACGCTACATTGATGTTTAGAACACCACAGACGCTCTGGAACTGCGTGACTCTGGCCACACTAGCGGTCCTCACCGGCCCTGGACCGGATAGCATCAACGAGACTCAGGTGGCAAAGGCGAACCGTCTTCTCAACTTTGGCAATCTCAGTACGTTCGACTACCCGTTTGGCAAGTATCGTCAATGCGCCTTTCAGTCGTGTTCGACGTTTGGCGGATGTTCCGTCGACATTACCGAGTTTCTGGCGTCACCGATAAACATCTCGAGGGTTGAGCCGTTGGCCGAGATCATGCACGGCAACTATTGTACTTCTGCCCAGCCGGGAATCGATTTCGACATTGCTGGACCCGGAGTGAGTGTCTACCCTTTGTATAGATTATCCTCGACCTACGATTCTGACCCTCTTGCGTTGGTCTAGGTCGTCATCGCGTACTTTGTCCAATTCGCCCTGGTTTTCTTCTTCGCCATCTGCTTTACCTTCAGCACCAACTGGATGAACACCGGCAAACCTCGCCTGCTCTCGAAAACCGTCTTCGCCAAGGCCATCGCCGCCTCCATCACAGACCTTCAAGAAACGCAAGCCGCGTTCCTCGTCACCGTCGCCGCGGCCGCCATCGCGACGTTCCTGGGCAAGCAGGGGACCGGACTCGCCAACATCCCCACGGTGGAATCGTGGATCACAAACGACACCATTCTCAAAGGCGTCGTCGCCGCCGGGTCGTATCCGCTGCTGCTGGTCCAGCTCGCGCTGCACGCGTCGGGGTCCCGGTGGTGGTACACGCTGCTCTTCGTCGGCGTCAACCTCGTCATGGTGCGCGTCATGCACACCCGCAAGGACTTGGACCCGGACGCCCTGTTGCCTCATTTTCGACAGGCTGCCGAGGACCTGACGGGTTGCGGGAACCAGGCGGGACCAAGGACCTTTTGCCGGAGACAAATGGAAACTCGGTTCTTTCCTGTGAATGCCAACTATCCACATGCTATTTACATCATTTCGGCGTTTCTCCTGCTTGACTGGGCCGTGGAAACGTCGTATAACCATTCTCGGTGGACGTGGATACCGGAGCGCGTCCGCAGGGCTTCTCAACATCCACTGGGTGTCATGCACGAGACCGTCAAGTACGTCGGTGGTGTGCGGCCTTTCATCTGGGTCAGAGAATGGACCAAGAATGGCCCCTTCGGCCCCATGATGGCGTACAGCTACCTCTGGGCGCTGCTGGAGCTGACCACCCTCGGAATGTGCATTCTTGCAGTCATTGAGATCAAAGAGTTCCTTCGCGTCCTGGGAAACGGTTCTGATGGCGGTGTGAGGATCACCAGATGGGCTTTCGGCCAGTTGGTCGCCGTGGCTGTCTGGTTTCCCATCGTCCTCAAGTTCTTCTCCCTTTTTCTCGGTAGGCAGCCCTGCAGCGAACCCCAGTGCATTTTTGAAAGAAGAAAGCTGCAGCCTCCAGCTAACTTGATGTCTAGTTCGAACCGATGGCCAGCAGTGCGAGTGCCAAAAGTGTCATACGTGCCAGGCGAGAAAAGGACAACCAGGCCGTTCGGTACGCAATGTTGATGCCACTGTTATGCCAATGTCGACGCTTCGTCACTCGGCGCAGCGGGATAACAGTGAAGAAGTACGACACCATTTGCTACAACCAAACCATCGAGGCCGCCAGACGTAGAAACCAGCATATAAGGCGGGCACACGTCAGTAGGTAATGTAGGTTGGCGTGGGGATTGCGATCTTGGTTCTTGGAGAGGCTTAGGCCGACGTACCTGCAATTAACAAACATGGGAGGTTATCAGAAGACGGATGACTGCCTCCTTTGCCATGAAAGGGGTCTCAGTGCTGCTGTTGTTCTTTGCTGCCATAAAACTTTTCAGTTCGACACCAGTGAGCCATTACATTGGCTTCCAATTGATCCAGCGGCTCGAGGTCTAGATGAACCAGCAGAAGTCTTCTCCCATTGTCCAGCTGGCCGTCAGAGTCCGCGAGGAGCTTCTGCCTGTACTCGTTGCTTCCAACTTCCTCGCCCACTAGGCTAGAGCCAAACGGAAACAAATTGTTCTTAGGGTCGTCTTCCACTCGGTACCGGAAAAGGGGCCTACAAAAGCCGGTCTTGACGCGGCAGCGCATGCGTTCCTGTCGGCCAAGGGATCTTCAACATTCATCAGCTTGTGGAACAATCCTTTCCTGGCTGTGATTTGGTGCTGTGATCATACAACACCGTCATCTTTTTGACATTCGTAAGTCTTGTCACTAGCCATAGCCAATCCGCCGAACCTTCTACCAAATTCGGGACATATTTTCCGCGAGAAGCGAGCCCGCAAGATCTAGAGACAGAGTTTCCAACAAGCAACAAACACCTCGGATAAATAGGGTCCCAGTTGTAGAAATTGTATGCCAGCAGTGATTTACGAGAGAGGCGGGAAATAGTTCTTGTGCTGGATAGAGATCATCAGTCGCTGCATCTGTATGGAATATTATGATCTGCCCATTGACGGTAGCACGACCGGGGTTCCTCTCTTGACAGCCAGCCGTTGTCGATCTATGCAAGAAACATGCTGCTGTGACCAAAGCTGATCCGGATTACAGCCAGCAAATACCACGCACAGCGTTCGTACAACATTTGGCCTTCGATTAACATAAGTATTCTATACACGAATGCGATGTTCTCATTATGCCCAAGATAGATACTACCCGTATCCATAGCAACATAGCCAGCTGGTGTTTCTTTTTCTGCGAAACAACGACCTGTCTTGTAACATATCACAAAGTAAAGACAGGCTCGAGACTTCATTCCGTCATACCCGACGAAACACGACGAAACACAAATGAGGGGTTTCTCGCATCTCGAAATCGAGATCGAGCATAATCTGTACCTGTACACAACAGCTGAAGAGGAACGCCAGATGGCCAGGTGTTCGATTGGACAACCAACTCGTGCTTGCGGTTGAAGTGAACAGAACGAATGTCAAAGAATACGAAAAGGAGTATTTAAGGCAGAGAGACCCAAAGTCTCTCTCGAGAATGTTGTAGCATCACAAACATCCAAACATATCCCACCATTACGGGACTAGACGATCACGTTTCCCTCGAGTAATAAACAACCTACCCGCACAACTTTTCACAATGACTGAGACAAATGTTGGTGAGTATATTCCGCCCACCGCATTAAACCCTGGGAGAATGTAGGTGGGGGCACAATACTGATCAGAGATCCCCCGACCAGCTGCCAGCGTCGACCTCAAGTCCCCCGAGGAGGGCGAGAACACGTGGAAGGCCAAGCAGGTCAGTCTTGATCGCAGCTTGCCCCCCGGAGATGGCGAAAGCAAGTCGATCGACTGGAGCTACGGACCGGTCAAGGTACGTCCCTCCAAGTTTGCTGTTGCATGAGGCTTGCAGCATCACAGAGCAACAAAAGAATGGAAATATTGGCAATATCCCACAGTGATCACATTCTTAAACACACGTCTTGACTGATCCAATATATCTTGCTCCGCAGGTCGACGGCTACATCAATACCGACTCGTATCAAGTGGGCCTGCTCATCGTGATTACGGGCATCAACGTTGGCAATATCTATGGAGACCTCAAGAACGACGTCGGCCTCAAAATTGATCTGTTTACGACCAAGGGCGAGATGAGATTCTACCTCAAGAATGGCAACGAGGTTTGGGTCAATCTCAATGTCGGTGTCGTCTTTGACGGCAGCTGGAATGTCGATTACAAAATTACCACTATCTGAGTTTCAATTGAAGGCGATGATGTGTATCCACAGGATCAAGGGCCTATATAAAGTGAAGCTGCATGAACGATTTCTTGCGATAGACAGGCAAATGGAATCGTACTTGTCTGCCGTAAAAGATCTCCGCAACGATGACTGAGTACATCATATGTGAGCAACGTGACTTAAAACCTGCCCAAACAAGATACAGCCCAACAGCTACACAAAATGATTATGAACTCGCTTCCTTCTTCCAAATGTAGGGCTGAAAAGCTATGGAATTAGCCTTCTGTCATATTCCTCTCGCTCATTGCGGTCTTCCCCCTCGCTTCATAGACAACATACATCTTCTACCGACATGCTGGTCCCAGACAGCGCGCGCTGCTACCCATACAACCACACTGATGGAGATAAGTGCAGCTGATGTTTTTGAGAGATGAATTCTCAAGACTGTCGGCTCAGAGTCATTTTGTCAGATTAGGGGGTGCGAGTTTGGTATACTGGACGACTATACTGAACGGAAGACAAGTTCCTGACACAGATGTACACGTTGGATTGTATAAAAAACTACAGGCATAAATGGCCGGGTGGGCTCTTCTTTGCTGCTGCATCTCTTGCGAACTTGTAGTTGGAGTTGAGCAGGTTTACGTGTAAGCTTGCGTAATGGTTGGTACAAAAGTCAGACGACAATTTTAGATTACAGTGACCGCGCGGCTGGCAATTGTGAGCTTGAACTCAGGGTTCTGTCAGCCTCAGGAGTTTAAGCCTAAGTAGGTAGCTCGCAAATTTTATTCGTGTGTAGCACTCGCAGTCTTAGCATAGAGTTGGGAGACAGCGAATCAACTCATTCTCGGAGATGAGAAGTCGCCATCGCAACTGTCCAGGGTTAGTAGATGACTCATGAGTACTCAGAAGTCAATATCAACTGACGCCGCGTAACTTAGAGACGGTCGGTTGAGTTACCTCAAAGTCATGTGTACCCAATGGAGAGTGTTAGCAAGGCTAACGCAAAATCGCACACTGAGAGAGAGAGTTGAAAGTTCTACATTCACTTTCAGCCAGACGTCAGCTTGGGCGCAATTCATTACGTATAGCACGCGAGGAGGCCTTACGTGTCGTGAGCTCATAGGTCTCATATTGTTGTGGGCTGAGCTAGAAGCCCAGGTCTGGAACATCTCTCTTATTGCTTAATATGACGAGGATTTCCTTTAAAGCTGCATATCCCGTCGTCCTTGATAGCTGTATATCTCGTCGTCGTCACTGCGACATATCAGCTACCGCCGGTTTCTCTCAATTCTCCAACACGAGGTGCAGCATATGGAACCAAAAATGATCTTTCTCGTCGTACTTGCTCAATTCCTGGCTCTCTTCAACCTCGGAGTAGTTGCTTCTATGACTCGACATCGAGCGGGAACCGTCCCGCAAGAGCCTCTGGTATACTACAACTTGACCCGGGAGGAGTATATGAATATGGCAGACGACGGCGCTCCGATCACGAACATCACATCTCTCCTCGCCCCAGGCTCCAATCATCTCGAAAAGCGTCTAGCTATCGGAGGGGAGAGCAACAACAACTTGATCGTGCAAGGCTTGCTCGAAGACCTCGCAGCAGCATGTGCGGTACAGTATGGATTTACGTCGGGTTGGCGCCCGGTAAGAGGAGGCTGCGAAAGTCACAACCGAGTCAAGCTCGTTTGCGGAGACCCTGGCTCGGTCACTGAGCCCTGGCTCGAAGGCACACAATTTTACGATTGTTCCGACAACAGATTGTGCGCCTCATTCATGGCATACAACTTCCGAGGGAGTCTGTCCAACTTTGGGTTGTGTGGGCTTGGTGTGCAGATCAGAGATCTTCGAAGGGAGACGGGACATGTGGTGCGTTACCAGGGCTACTTGAGTCTCAGTAGCATTCCAGCAGGCGGCGCTCCATTTCTCGGCCAAAGGATTTACGTCGAGATGGAAGACGATGTCAGCGCACATTTCGAATTTACCGCGGGTACTCTTAGCAATCCTTTTACCACGAAAGGCGATGGCACAAGCTTCTCATGCTTGCGTTGTCCTGCGGGGTTGTTGCGTATCTATGCATTCACGCTAGCCGAGGCTGTTGTTTATTCTTCTTCTTCTTCTTTAAGCAGCAGCAGCAGCTTCTTTGGGGGTAACTCCCCGAACATTAGTGGAGCTTGGAAGGATTCCGGATATGCATCTCATTCAGGCCGAGTCAGCCGCACATGGAGATTAAGACGAATTATACTTTATAATGTCGACAATCAAGCTGGGGACCGGCCCAGCGGACCTCGTCAACCGCACTGTGATGGTTTCCTAGTTGACGACTTCCATGTTGTATGTGGATATCGCGTCCTTGCTTTGGGCAACTGTCACGCTTGGCTAGGAACCATAGCCTCAGAACTTCCAGACTAACCTTACACAGCGTCAACTACATGCACTCGAGACCTACAATTTAACCATCGAGATGGAAAGCACCAAGTCGTGGCTACCTGATTTTGCTGTAGATCGCATGGAAACCTACGCCGGAACTCTCAGTCATAAAAGAAGTGATTCGAGCGTGGGACTACCTAGAACTACAACCGTCTCTACTCAGTGAGGGGTAAGGATACGGAGTATGCAGTTCAACATGGGTCTCGACGCGGTCTTTTGCCTAAAAGAAATAAAGCAGGCGAGAAGGCGATTATCCAATATCAACGCGGCGGGACCTGGCCCCAAAATCACATTAGGCCCGCGCCGTCGAGTTATTCCGTTGCTCTAATATGTCACGGGCATGGCAGTCGTGTGCAACGCTGCGGCAGACGTGGGGATTGTACATACATAGTATGCGGAGAGGGAAGGGAGGAGTGGCTTAGCCTAAGCTATACATACATACGTGCAAGTACGTAGTAGGTATGGAGCTGGCCAAATTGGAATAGGCTCCATTCCATCCGATTTGGACCATCGGAATGCGGCAGCCGACCCTTATTTTGCTCCAGGTGTGCGGGGTGGTGGCAACGAGGCGAAATACGAAAATGTCTTGACTTCACGCTCTCGCGCCTTGTTTAAGATGCATCTGACGATGCAATGGAGGGGCAGACCTTGCGGGTGTCTTCGGCTAAAGTTCTCATGGGTGGTGAGGTGCGGTGTGGTGCGGACGGGAACCGAAACTTTTGTTCTTGCGTCTTTTTTTTTTCGTCCACTCTTTCGAAAGACGGGATTTCTTCTGTGGGATATGGCAGTGTGACGACGCTGCGCGGACGGCGAAGCTAGACCGGAGCTCTTAAGTCCTGTCGGAGCTCAAGTGTTTCGGCCTGAAGACGGCGTTTCTGATCAGCGGGCCCCGAGTGGGATGTGTGACGCCGGGATGTCGTCTGAGACTTTTGTGATATGGCGTCGGGCGCATCCCGTATTTCCTCGTTGGATTTGTGCAAGTCGATGGGTGGCAGATGGGATGCGGTCGCATTTGCCGTGTACAGATTATTTGATTGCCAAGGGGCGCTGAGGGCAGGAGGCTGAGGCCGTCCGGCTCGGCTGGGTTGGAGCAGGTGACTGGCTGTCGGGAATCGGTAGGGAAGCAAGTCAATTGAAGTCGACTCATTTTGTCTGAGGCGCGTCGAGAACTCCATCTGTCCTTTCGTGATGGGAAGTTTGCTGTTCTCCAAGCTGGCGAGGATACCCCCTTTGCATCACACGATGTTTGGTCCGGCTATACTCCCTGGAAGGTCAATCTACCCCATTGGCAAGGAAGGTGCCTCAAGTGCGACCCGCTGCGAAAGCCAATTGTGTACGAAGTACGGAGTAATAGTGGTTCAGCTGTTTTGAAGGGAGACAGAGACATGCAGCTTAGCAGAGATAAGTCCAAGACACCTAATGCAAGACTTGGATAGCAGGGTGGCTGGGCTGAACCTTCATCTCTTCTTCCAATGAGTCTTCTCTGTGACTATCGCAGACTTTTTGATGGAGAGGACTTGTCGTCGGCAGTATCGCCTTCTGACAAGCGCCTGCTAAGGAGAACCTGGTGACCGGGCCTCGTCCACAGGCAGAAACGCTGTCAACTCCTGACGTCGAGTTCAGTCCGATACGGGAGAAGCTCAGATCTCGAGTCTTGACGCACCACTTTTGGCCTGGATCTGCTATCTTTGTCTAGATTGGATTCTGGCTCTAAGTTATTACGGCGTACGGAGTAATATATGTTTCTCGTACGTCGCTTGCTGGTCAGGACACCTAGTCCTTACTGATAGATTGGAGGTCGCGGCTCGATGTACCTACGCGAAGAGACTGAGATACTTGTGCCTCCATGCTATTCGCGCCGTACGACCTTGTACCTGCCACTCCATAATTGCAGTGGACAGAGCCACAGGCTGTAGCGCAATGAACAAGTGCCGGGCGCCTTCTCCCAAGCGGCCCATTGGAAAAAAAAAAGGGTTCGTTTTCGCCAAGCTCTGTGGCCCCCCCTAAAGCCAATCTTTTACGTCCGCCTTCCTGTCTGACCTTCCACCTCCACTACCACCACCATACATCATCCACCATCCACGTTCATCCTGCCAGACGTGCCTCAATCCAGGTGTGGTAACTAACCCAACTGGTTTTGCATAGGTAGGTTGCCTCTTTGCCTGCCGTCCGTTCTCTACGTACCTATCTCTTCTTCAACTGCCATCTGACCTTGCTTATCCCACCTCGCCCATTGCTCTTCTTCTTCCATTCCTTTACTTGACCTCGTGTGCGTCCTGCGTCGTTGAGCAGCTGTCACAGTCTGCATGCTCAACCGAGAAATGACACTACACTGCGGATAATCAGCTGTCCATCTTGTGCTTCTTCCCCTTGAATCACTGGGTCCCTGATCGACCGCTACCCCCAGAGTAGAACGCGACCCCATCTTGCCGAACCACCAGAACATCGCAACCAAAGTCTCGCCCCGGCGAACATACAATCAGTCATGATGCCCCGTCGGAGGAGTCGTTATGTGCTCCTGGTCGCATTCGTTATGGCCTTCATGCTGTACCAAGTCTTCAAGAACCCCGAATGGGATGCGACGAGGTACACTGGCAGCATTAAGCCCAACACCCCCGAGAAGGGCCAGACCACTCAGAACGACAGGCCAAAGGCCAAGCTGCCGCCGGTCAACGAACCTGCCGTCAACAAGCCGCTCAACAACCAACCGCCCCCCGACCACGAGCATCCCCACGATCAAGAGGAGGATGAGCCCGAACAGAACCCCAAGAAGCAGACTGCCAAGGGAACCGTCAAGATCCCTCAGCTCAAGACGGAGAAGGCGCCCCCCAAAGAAAAGGTCAATCCTACCAAGTCGGTTAACACTCCCACGATGCCCGTTTACGACCCCAAAGATAAGTCTGCCGAGATCACAAACGCCGCAAACCTGCCTGTCGACGAAGACCTCCACGCTACAAAGCCCCCTGGCCGCCAGAACGCCCAGCACGTCGTCCAGAGCGCCTCACCGACGACGTCCCAGATCCACTGGCACAAGGTCTCGGAGCACTTCCCTGTTCCCACCGACGAAATCATTCCTCTGCCCACGGGCAAGCCGAAGGATATACCCAACATCCAGTACAAGTTCGGCCCCGAGTCCGATATTGCCAAGGCGACACGTGAGAAGCGTCAGGCCAAGATCAAGGCCGAGATGCAGCGCTCTTGGGGCGGCTACCGCAAGTTCGCCTGGATGCACGACGAACTCTCACCCGTCAGCGCCCGCTTTCGCGACCCCTTCTGCGGTTGGGCCGCCACCTTGGTCGACGGTCTGGACACCCTGTGGATCATGGGCATGAAGGACGAGTTCGACGAGGCCGCCAAGGCTGTCAAGCAAATCGACTTCACCTTTAGCCCCACGCGTCGCGACATCCCCGTTTTCGAGACGATTATTAGATATCTGGGCGGTCTGCTCGCGGCGTACGATGTGAGTGGAGGGAAGAAGGGCGGCTACGACGTCCTCCTGGATAAGGCAGTGGAACTCGCCGAGATCCTCATGGGCGTTTTCGACACCCCAAACCGGATGCCCATCCTGTACTACAACTGGCAGCCCCAGTACGTCTCGCAACCGCATCGTGCGTCCACTGTCGGCGTGGCCGAACTCGGGACCATGTCCATGGAGTTCACGCGCCTCGCCCAGTTGACCGGCAAGAACAAGTATTACGACGCAATCGCGCGCATCACGGACGCCTTTGAGGACCTCCAGAACCGCGGCACCGCTATCAATGGCATATTCCCCGAGCAGCTGGACGCGTCGGGCTGCAACAGGACCGCCGAGGCCCTTCGCTACCAGGAGTCACAGGCTGCCCTTGCCAGCGCGAGCGCTGCGGCGGCAGCAGCAGAGACTCTGAAGGAGCCCAAGGGCCACCAACCTGATGCCGACGCCAAGCGAGATGCTGCTCTGCCTGCCAAGACTGGCGTGCCCAAGGCCGCGGATAGCGAGGGCAAGGCGTCGCTGCGGAAGCGGGCCGCCGGCGTCACGGCAGATGGCGCGTCTGTAGTCAAGGACTCCACGACCAGCGACAAAGATACAATCCCCAAGCCCATTGTGAACGAGAAGCCTCTGCTTCCCGGCAATAGCGGCCGCAGGCCCTCTCCCACGACACCAGAATTCGACAAGTCTGAGTGGGAGTGCATCAAGCAGGGACTGACTCCTGGCGGATGGGGGCACCAGCAGTACGGCATGGGTGGAAGCCAGGACTCCACCTACGAGTACTTCCCCAAGGTGAGTAGTAACGAGTGCTGACAGGAGATCGATCTGACGTTGGTAGGAATACCTCATGCTTGGCGGCCTGGAACCCAAGTACAAGACGATGCACATCAAGACGGTCGAAGCCGTCAAGAAGTGGCTGCTCTACCGACCCATGGTTCCCAACGATCGGGATCTTCTTTTCTCTGCTAAAGTGTTCACCGGCGGCGATCCCGAAAACGACCTTCGCACCGAGTATGAGGTCACTCACTTGACCTGCTTCATTGGTGGCATGTTCGGGCTGGGCGGCAAGATCTTCGAGAGACCCGAAGATATCGAAATTGCTAAGAAGCTGACCGACGGCTGCGTGTGGGCGTACGAGTCGATGCCCTCAGGCATCATGCCCGAGGGCGCCACTGTGGTTCCTTGCGCCTCCACACAGAGCTGTCCCTGGAACGAGACTCTCTGGTGGGAGCACCTCGACCCCTCCGCCGGCTGGCGTGATCAGCAGGTCGCCGAATGGGAGAGGAGACAGCGCAACAAGAAGAACGAGGAGCTTAGGAGACAGGAAGCTGGCGAGAAGCACTCGGTGGGCAAGGATACGGCCAAGCTCGACGCAGAGAATTCCGAGAAGAAGGATGGGACAGACCCGTTCGCCGACATCCATGTTCCCAAGGAGGACCCCAAGAAGGTGGGCGAGGCGAAGATGACAGAGTACCCAGCCCTGGAACCCGGCACCAACCAGTCTCCGTCCAACGTCGATGAGCACCTCCTGAAAAAGAGGACCCCGCCGAGCGACCCTCGCCAAGGCACAGCAGACGAAGCTGCCAGCAACTCGCTAAAAGACAAGCTCGATCTGAACAGCGCCGGAAACTCGCCATCGAACGATTCGCCTGTCAGCGGGGGTGTCGTAAGCTCCATACCCGTGGCGGAGGAGACGATCCGCGACCCCAAGCCGCAGTCGCACGAGGAGTTTGTCAAAGGGAAGTTGGCGAGCGAGAAGATCCCACCTGGCTTCGTCAACATCAACGCCAGGCGCTATATTCTCCGGTAAGTAAAATGGTCCTCGATATCTTAGTCCAGAGTCAACTGACACACCTGCAGCCCCGAGGCCATCGAGTCCGTGTGGTATATGTACCGCATCACGGGAGACCCCGTGTGGCAAGAAAAAGGATGGAAGATGTGGGAGGCCGTCCACAAACACACCCGCACCGAGTACGGCGCCAGCGCCATTGACGACGTGCTGTCGGAGACGCCCCACACGGCGGACGAGATGGAGAGCTTCTGGGTCGCCGAGACGCTCAAATACTTTTACCTCTTATTCTCGACGCCCGACGTCCTCAGCCTCGACGACTGGGTGCTCAACACGGAGGCGCACCCGTTCAAGAGGCCCGTTTAAAGCTTGTTAGTAGTGTTGTGGTAGTGTTGTTGGCTGTTCGAGAAGACGTGCGCATGCGAGGCATACGCATAGCATTGCGACTGGTGCAAAATCCGGAGCGGAGCAAGCAGACATGCATCCTGTAAGCATGAGATATCACGGTTTCGGCGGCGGCGGACAAATACGGCGTTGGGGCGTGGATGAGTTTCCGAGTTTTTCCGAGTTTTATCGGGTTATTGCCGTTTTATTGTATAAACTAAACTACCCAATCCTGGTCTGGTGGCTGGTGATGATGATACTTTTTCTTTTTGGAAACCATGCCACCTGGCATTGACTGTGAAAGATGTTCACCGACAGTCACGATGGAAGGGCGACGCGTAGATTTGGGTGTTGTCGTGCTCAATTTCATTTCCTCACTTCAACTCATCTTAATCTTTCATCTGTCGAGGAACTCTTTTGCCCCGCCCATCGTGAGTCGACATCCTACACATTTCCCAAATCCCGATTCCCAAAACTTTCCCATCATTCCCTCGTATGCCGTTTTACAAATACGGATACGGCATTTCCTTCCTTCGTCCTGAATCTCTCTGCTACCTCTCTTGCGGGGCGAGAGAATCCGGCGTTTGTTCATGTTTCGTCTATCGTCGATGCGCATTTGGCAACATTAAAAACAAGGGATGTGTGGTGAAGGTCGCGAGACACCCAAGTCCCCCGACGATTCATACCCCGGCCGGCCCAGAAAAGCGATATGCCGAATAAAAAATACGTAAAAGCCGAAAACGAAGAATACTGGAAAGTTTAAAAACGCCAATTTCCCTAATGCTGAAATGTTTTTTTTTTGTCTCTTTGGTTTCCTGGAGGATGGTGTAGACGATGTGGCGGCGTTCATGTACAGAAGGGGAGACGAAACGCGCGCTCGCATACATCTACACCCCCGCGGCCGCAGAATCTTGCGGTCCGTCAGACGAAGACGACGGCGACGACTAATCGACCATCTGGCTCAGTACGCGGATACTCAGAATCATGACGAGCAGACCAATGGTGACGATGATGAGCAGGGTGAAGCTGAACCAGCCGAGGACCATGGCCGAAGTACCGACGCCGGAGCGGACGGCGCCGTTGCCGAAATCTTGGGCAATGATGGAGGCTGCGACGGATGCCGTGTGCTGCCACAATACGGAGACGAGGACGAAGATGGAGGCGATGAAAATGATGGCCAGGGAGATTTGAGAGACGGGCCGCGAGGGGAAGGGCTTGACTTCGCGGTCGGAACCTTCCGAGTCTTCCTCCTCGTGCCAGCCGGGGAAAGTGGCGAGGAGCAGGAAGCAGACGAAGGCGAAGATGATTGCGATGATGCTGCCGGGAGATTAGTACAAGCGGGTTCATCACCAAACCGAACGGGAAGGCTTACATCAGGTAGGGAAAGACAATCATATCCTTGAATTGGGCGGCGAGCCAGATGAGGTTCAGAGGATCCTGGTCGACGGAGACCTCGTTGGCGAGCGCGGTTGCGTTGTTGCTGCAAAGCCAGCTGCCGCCGTCTGGGCTGATGCAGATGCCAAAGTAGCCCACGCGGGCGGCGAGGTGGGCGTCGCCGGCAATGTTGCCGATGGCCGTGTGCACATTGTAGTCGACTTGTGCGGTGTCAGGGACGGCGGTATAACCCTCGTAGTATAGCGACAGGAGGAAGATGTCGGGTATTAAAGGCGATGACGAAGAGCAGCCCGCTAGTAATAATGCTTGAGTGGTCGTTAGATGTTGGTTGTGTGCAGGACGTGAGGGCGGGAACTTACACAGCAGGATGATGGAGACTGCGATGAGAATCATCAAGACATGGTGGTATCCAAGGAACGGAACGAACCCTCGGGGCATGTTAGTCGATACCGGACGGGCGGTGCTGGAATTCCGAGAAATGTCACTCACGATACCAGCCTACTTGGAACTTCGCCATGTTGACTGTGTGTTCGTGGTCCTCCGCTCTAGAGCGACGACCTGGTGTTCGTGATCAACCCACGCCCGTCCCCCGTTGCGGCGGAGCGACGGTCGGGTTGTGGTAATGGCGCTCTCAGCGCTGGCACGCTGGACGTCTCTTCTTGTCGTCGAAACAGTGATGGTGAGACTGGCACTCGTGGGTGAGGAATGCGACGTTGGCCTCGTGGGCTGGATCGTGGGTAAAAGATGGTATCGCTTGAACACCGCGAGGAATGCGGGACGGTGTATTGGACCTGCGAAACGTACTCGAGACCTTTTCTCGGGTACTGTCAGACTCAACGCAAACTACCGCTTCTGATGCTGTCTTTGGGATTGCAAATGGCGATGGAAGGAAGACGGCAAAGTGTGTACGAGTGAGTGTACGAAAGTGAAGGTGCGGGTAAGGTCTTCAAGGTGGGTGGGAAAGATGGTGGACGTTGATCGCAAATATTGGGATGGCTGGGGAGAGATCAACGAGTGGAAAGGGTGGACTTAGTTTTGTCTCTCTGTCTCTCTTTGCAGAAAAAGAGGATCCAGGTTGGTATGCGGAATGCCCGCTGGCTCGGGATGGGAGGGAGGTTTGTAGAGCGACTTGCTGGATATTCAGATGGCTGGTAAGTTGCTACTCTTACGAAGACAGGAACACTCGGCAAGGTCGACAAAATGACCTGAAGATAAAGTGGACAGGTTTGAATACGAGGATGAGGATGCTAATTGGCCCTGCCATCGACTTTTGGGACCTGAAGCAGCGAGAGATAGTGGGCGTTAGTCGAGCCAAGATGGTTACGTAGCTACGCCAACCTCCTCTATTTACTTGTGGCTGCAGCGGTTGGTTGTCAGGGCGATTCCAGCGTAGCAGCGGTTCCTGGGCGAGCAGGGCGGATTAGTGGGGCGGAGGCTGTCCGGGGGGGCTTGCGGTCATGGGGTACGTATAGTGGCTACTGCGTAAACAGTGGCTCACAGTGGCTCAACTGGCACCATAGTGCCTGAAGAGGAAGGCGGGTCCACTTTGGCGGATGAACAGCAAGCGTGAGTGGCTAAAAAAGTCCGGTGGCTGGGTGACGTCTTTCCAGGGGTGCCCCCTCCCCTCCATCCCGCGCGTCCCCCGTCAAAATCCAAGTCGCATGTTTAGCGCAACTTTGCGCGATTCTTTTCTCACTCAGTCAGCGTTCCGCGAGACTTGAGCATATCGCTTCTTTCTCACAGTTGTCCTTGTTTGCCCTCGCTTGCCTCAGCTTGATTCCACCTAACCCAATCTTGACGTGCGTACGACTCAACTTGGACAATCTCTCCGGCGTTCCTGCATTGGAGATGACACCCAAGCCAGGGTCTGGCGCATTGGGTTGCTGCCTTGCTTTTGCCTCGTTCGCGTCCAGGTCTTGGTGATGCGTTGTTCTCCCATTCTAGACCTCTCGCCCCTGTTGTCACAGCGACAGCATTGCGTCTCGGATCCTCGATGACGGCAAAGAACGGGTTCGTGGGACCGAAAAGACTCGGCGCGGCTTGCCGCAGATACGGTCAACCGCAGCGTCAATTCCTCTTTGGCGGACCTGAGGCTATTCCCATTCCTCTCCCTTGCAGGCGGATACGCTCACTGCAGGAACCCCAGACGGCTCCGTGTTTCCATCGTCAGACCCATCCGATCTCCATCTCCACTGGGAAGAGTCAGCTCTTTCCTCTCCTGCCAACTCACCGCTTTCGTCTGGTGGCGGTCAACGGTCGATTTGCTTCTGGCTTACTCCGTACACATGCGAATCTGGGCGCAGTCTTGACATGGATATCTCGACAGCTGTCACAGCTGTCGATTGATCGTCCGCGCGTCGCATCTGAGCTGGCGGCCGCTAACGCTGTCTCGCCGCCTCCTTCGAAATGTCCGAGTTGTCGGGACTCGGCTGCGCAACCGGGAGTCCATGTGTATACCGCAACCATTGGCAACACGAAGCTGTCTATAAACAGGCTCTGTGCTCGCCGAATGTCATCAACGACCTTTCGCCTGAGTAGCCGCAAAAGCAAGCCATTGACGCAATACATGTGTGTCTTTGATGTGCCTGTTGCGGTGATCACAATACACAGACCTTGAGTAGCCAGATGTGCGGTTACCATGGCAAGCACCAACCCCTTTCCCGGTGATGGAGTGTTCTTATGACTCAACCGACTTCGGTCTCGCGTATTATCAGAACCCAACCTTTCCAGCAAAATGTGTGACGGTGACACCAAAGTCAGCCCCATGGGTTTGAGTGGCGGATGCGTCACTCACTTCAGGATTGGAGCCCGATGACTTTGAACCAGGAAGGAAATGAATCACGTACGCTATGAGGTTAATCGTACATGCGATTCATATTCAAGAAGAAAAGGAAAGAAGCAGACACAAATCCTCGGGAAATCGTTGCTTTGGATGCCAAGAAGCGAACATCGATGGATGAGATGTCGCTGAAATCGGATAACTACATAGTAGTTAATATTCGAAATAGACAATATGCAATAACGGCCACCCCACCTGTTACCACTCTAGCTCCACGTCATTGCTCTGGCACACGACGGGGCCGACTTCGATACGCACGCCCAACCTATTGCGCACCAAATCAGCCACCATGGCTACGATGCCTGACTCTCGGCCCCAGGTGGGCGTCCTCGATATTCGAGTCGAAGACTTCCTCGACGACAAGTTGCAATCCACGACCGACCTTGAGAACCTCGACTCTCTTATTGCCCACATCGAATACCAGCGCAGCCAGCTCCAGACCCAGCTCGACGACGCCGTCAAGCAGCTAGACGAAGCTCGCCGCACTGCCGACGACCGCCAGTCCTCCCTCGTCCAGCGCATTCAAGACTTCCAGGAGCTTCAGCATAGCATCGATGTGCGCGTCAAGATCGCCGCGGCGTCGGACGCCCCGAACCAGGCCATTGCGAGGCTGCAGACGCCCATGAAGAAGCTCCAGACCATTGAGCTGGCGCAAAAGTACTTGCTTCTCCTACAAGACGTCGAGAAGCTGCGCGCGGAAGCCCGGTCGCATCTCCCCGAAAGTCCCAAGGCTGCTCTGGAACCGTACTCGAAACTGAAGCAGCTGTCGAGGCGCCTGGAGGAACTCTCGGGGCCTGCCGACGAGGCGGCGGTGCACCTCGTCAACCACGTTCGCAACGTCACCGCGATCCTGTGGAAGGAGATGAAGAAGATTATGTCGAGCGAACTGGAGGCTGTTCTCAGCAAGAGATCGTGGCCCATGGTCGACCCGACATCCGAGATGGACGAGGAGTGGCTGGCCTGCTTCGAGAAGCTGATCGATCTGCAAATCCCCGAGATAACGCTGAGCAAAACCGCCGCTAGCTTGCTACCGTTCGACGTAATGAGCCGCATCTTTGTCTCCGAGTTTCGCTACCACTTTCTCAGCGACAAGCCGACAAGCAAACCAGACGCGATTGGAACGCACTGCTTCCCCTGGTTCTTGGCCACGGTTGAAAAGTGGGAGGACTTTTTTAGGGATAACCTCGGCTTCACGTTGGCGGCCAAGCTCCGCGACACGCCGGCAGGAAACAGCCTAGTCTACGTCGACCCGGTGTGCGCATTCATCACGAGCATGCTGCCCGTGATGAGGGAAAAGGTTAACGACGTCGTAGCAGATGCTGCGAGGGACCCGACTTTCCTCAGTCGTTTCATCGGCCAGCTCATGACCTTTGACGAGAACATTCGCTCAAAGTTCAACTATGACGGTGGAAATCCCGAACAGGGGTGGCCAGGTCTCACTTCGGAGGTTCTGGAGAACTGGTTTGAGCCGTGGTTCCAGGCCGAGAAGGCGTTTGCCATGGAGCGCTTCGAAGCCATTATGGACACTCCCGAGGCGCGGAGCATCGATTACGACTATACTGGCACGGGCAAGACCAAACCCACGTTTGGTGCCGTGCGAGTGACGGATCTCCTGAGGTCCATCACGACCCAGTACGAGAGGGTGCGCATGTTCAAGCACAAGATCCGTTTCCTGATCGGCATTCAGCTGGACATACTGGACGAGTTCCACGACCGTCTGCGCGGGTCCCTCGAGGCCTACTCGGCCCTGACCTCGACCGTCGGCAGGACGCTTCACGGCGTGACCAAAGAGCAACTCGCCGCGCTTGAGGGCACCGGAGCGTTGGAGTCCTTGTGCAAGGTCTACGGCAGCGCCGACCACATCGTCACCACCCTCAAGGAGTGGGGCAACGAGGATTTCTTTGTCACGCTCTGGGACCAGCTGCAGTCGCGCGCGCCTCGAGATGGCGATTCTGGGAGAATGTCTGGTGACATGAGCTACGAAGAGGTTAAGGACCGCACTTCCGCGGCGGCCGGGTCCGACGCGGATGACGGGGTCCTCTTCGACGAGACTATTGCGGCGTACAGCCTGCGTCGTAAGACGGCCCAGGAGTTTCTGGTCAACGCCGTGGCGGATTCTCACTACAAGGCCTTCCGCGCGTATGCGACTCGGACGCAGTGGGCAACTATTAGCGACGGTCCGGAGAGTAAGTGATCCTCGCATGTGATCAACTCTCGTCTAACAATCATAGTTGATCCCTCTCAACTCGCCGTCACACCAGAACTGGATGAACCGCTGAGAGTAAGCCAGCCCTCGTCTACTCGACGGAACCCTGCTGACTTGACACAGATACTCAAACGCAACCTCGACTTCCTCCACAAGGCCATCGGCACGGCCGCGTTCCGACGCACCTGGCGCGCCGCGCTCGACAAGCTCCAGGACATGCTGTGGGGCGAGGTGCTCATGCGAGCGAGCTTCACGGCCTTTGGCGCCGCGCAGTTCACCCGCGACGTCAACGCCATCCTTTCCCTCGTCGAGCGGTACATTCCCAGCGGTGTTGCGTCGATGGGCAGCCTCGTCGACGCGCTGAAACTGCTCAACTTTCCCGTCCATGCGGCCGAGGGCCAGCTTTCGCTGAAGGAGGTCATGGACAGGGTGTTTACTGACAACGCCGAGGCCAAGAAGGTGCTGGAGGAGCTGGACATTGATACGCTGACGCCGGCCAACGCGAGACATATCCTTCAGCGCCGGGTTGAGAGTAAGGAGTAGTGGCTGTAGCCGTGGTTTGGCGCAACGTGTCTAGATATAAACCTGGGACGCCGAGGACGTGTATATACAGGTATCAATTGCATGTATCACGATAAATTCCCTCCCAAAACATGACTTTTTTGTGCCACCGCGGCCGTTTGCCTCGCGTCATATCTATATCTCGGCAGGTTTTCCGACCAATCATAAACCAAAAACCAAAAGCAACCCGGTTCAAAACTAGTTGATCGCGCGCATGGTAAGCTCAACCACGGCGAACGTACCTGCAGAAACCGGCATGGCCCTCATCAAAGTCGGCACGATACCCCTCCAGAACCCGCGCAGGCCCTCGCCGCGGTACGTCTGCGCGAAGCAGTCCCGCATGCTCTTGTACCTCTGCTCCTTTCCGAAGCCGTCCGTCTGCATCTTGCTCTTGATGACGTCAAAGGGGTAACTGCTCAGCCACAGCGCCTCGCCGGCGAGGCCGCCGTACAGCGCAATCTTCCAGGGGGCGATGGTCTTGCGGTCGACCTTGTTGCGGGCGGCGTCGGCGTTCATCATCCACTCAAAGGCGAGGAACCAGACGCCGTAGGCCTGGGCCTCGCGGAGGATGGTGACGGCCTCGCCGCGGTAGAGGCCGGAGAAGACGCCGCCGCCCTGGGAGGAGAGTTTGCGCACGCAGTCGAGGGGGCCCGAGTATAAGCGGCCGGCGCCGTGGGGTTGGGTTTGCAGGCGGATGCGGACGTGCTCGATGGGTCCCGAGATGACCGAGTTCGCGACGCCGGCGAAGGCGCCCGAGAGGTAGTACTGCCCGTAGGAGAGGGCGCCGGTGGAGTTGTTGCGGGACTCGAAGTAGCGGCGGGCCTGGTGGAAGGCGCCGAATTGGATGGACACGCAGGCGCCGATGCCGAGAAGGGGGGTGAGGGTGCCCTTGTAGAAGGCGAGGGCGCCCTCGTTTTTGTAGATTTGCGTAGCGGCTTGGACGGCCGAGGACGAGGTTGTGGAGGTTTGGAGGCGGACTTTGACAATGTCGAAGGGTTGGCCTGTGTGGAAGAGTAGGTGTCAGTTCAAAGAATGTTCATCTTTTTGTTCGACTTGCTTAAAAAGAAGTGTCTTGGGGGTTTGCGGGTGAGGTGAAAGCTGTGATGCGTGCGACTGCGACCTTGCCGACTTCGGCGATGACATCCGACCGACACCTGCCCCTTGACGCTTCACATCACGATGACAGCACGCAGGTTATTTCGCAAAACGTACCGAGAAAAACCTGCGCTACACCTCCCGCGGCGCCGGAGAAGAGGTCCTTGGCCGTCTGCAGCGCGCCGCCGCCTGCGATCTCGGGGTCAACCACCGCGTCCGCCATTGTGTGTTCTGTCTAGTCTCGGTTCCGTTGCCGAGCTGCGCTGAGCTACCCCGCCAACACCCTTTCGGCGTCTTTCTTCTGTTGCGTGGGTAAAGACTGAGAGTTCAGTTCAAGTAAGCAGAAGCACACGAGAGCAGACACAAAAGCGCGCGAGCAATTGACCGTGGGAGAGGGAGGGGTATAAAAATACGTTGTCGGTGAGGAAGTTTGGAACGGAGGTGGTGACTTTCTTCTAAGATGGACCTTATCTAGGTTTACTGTCGTTATCGGTGGTGGGTGGCCGCGGCTGTTCGTCTCCCCCAGATAGCTGGTGTGGGGACCGGGCATGCAAGGGTCTCGGTGGATGGCGTGCTGCCGGTACACCTGTTCGGCTTAGGTGACTTCTGAAGACTTCTCAAGGTGAGCAGACCGAGGTGGTGAGTAAGCCGACTCACGATGTAATGAACTGCAGTACGAGAGGTTAAACAGTGCAGACCGGTTTCAGGGAACATTTTCGGAGTGCAGGTTCAAAGTACAGAGCATACTTGACCCGTATCCTGATCTCGCCAGGTTCTTATGTACCTTTCTCTCACTCTCAATCCACGCTCGTCATAAATAATCCAGCTCGCACAACAGAGGTAATCCACCAACAGCACTCAACTTTTAGTCTAATACCGTCTAATACCCTTCTTCTCACTGTTCGCCGCCTCTTGCGCTTGCGCATTCATCTGGATCGCCTCCTTCAACTTTGCGATAACTTCAGGCTGATTGCTGAACGCCCGCAGCAGCACCTCCTCCAGCTCCTTCTCCACCTTTCCAATCGGCTTCACCCCCGGCTTCCTCTCCGTGGCCTCGTACGTCAACTTTCCCCAGCGCTGCGTAAAGGCCACAATCGACTGCCTCAGAAGCTCGTCGAGCTGCTCGCTCATGTCCTCGACCGTCAGCGTCTTGGCCGTTACCGAAGGCGTCTGCTGCTGCTGCTGGCCGCCGCGCGACCACAGCGACCCGACGCCGATGATGTTGCTCACGAAACCCACCCAGTTCTGCGGGCTGAGGTGATCCCAAATGTGCCCAAAGTGCTGCATGGCCGCGGCATCGCTGCGAATGTCGCCGATTTCGAGGGACACGAGTTCGTTCTTCATGATGAGAAGGTTCTTGACCATGAAGAGGTCCGCGTCGGTGCCCCCGCGAATGGACTTGATGCGGGCCTCCGCGCGCTGAAGGATTTGGATCGTTTCGCGGACGATTTTGAAGACGACCTGGCTGTTCTTTTGCTGCGAGATGTTAGCCTGGGGCCTGGATTGGCAGATGGGGGGCAACTCACGCTTCGCTCTTTCGGCATGGCCTGGTCGTATAGGGACAGCAGCTTCAACGCTTGCTTGACCGTGGGGTAGGCGTTGGACGAGGAAACGCCATCAACCACTGGCGCAATGGTGAGAGCATCGTCCTTGACCACGGCCTTGGTGACCGTCTTGGTGATTTCTGCCTCGAAGGCGTTGTCCGTGAATACCCACAGGTGCTCCGTCAGCAACCGTGCACTTAGCTCACGACACTGACGGGCGAATGGAGACTCTTCCTCTTCGTAGTCCAACACCAGATACTCGTTTGTAAGCCAGCCGACTATGCTGCAAATGGTGTTCAGGCCCGCAGACTGCAGCGCCGACTGCAAGTTCGTAGCCAAGGGCACGAGGTTGACCGGGCTAACCAGAGACCTGTTGCTAGACTTGAGAACAGCGTAGGCCGACTCTGGGTCGGAGCTCCACTGGAGGTGGCGGCCGAAGATCTTGGACATGAGGTTGGACTCGTTGAAGGCGCGCTCAAAAGTCTGTTTAATATAGTTTCTCGACGCAGTTTCAAGCGATAGCTCCTTGAGCTCCCTCTTGAATTCGTCCACGTCGTGCTGTATCACGGGCTTCAGATCACGGTCTCTGACGGCCAAATAGACCTGGAAGAGGTTGCTGGTAGTATTGGAGTAGATGTCCTTGGCGACGCCTGCAGTCGGCAGCCCGTACTCGTCGTACACGCTGCTAACGACTTTGTGAATGTTGGGAATCAATGAGTACGAGTCGAGAATCATCTCTTCAAAACGGCCATAGGCGAGCGCGTGTCGGGTGGCCTCTGACTTGGTTCCCGCGATCTGGCTTGCGATTTCTGACGAGATGCCATCCAGACGGTTCGTGAAGCCAACTTCCAGAAGATGCAAGGCCTTGGTCAGCAGCGACTCGTATCTGGCGAGGTAGGACTCGGCGTCGCGATAGGTGGTCTGGACGAGTTAGCATGGAACACCACGATGAAACGAAGGCCAAAGGCGTACGTGTGTCGACATGAAGCTTATGCACGAGTCCAGGTTTCTCAATATCTCGCCAAACGACTCGTCGTCCACCAAGCGTCCTGCGCCCGGGGCATTCAGTCGCCGCGTGACATTGTCGAGGTAGGCGTAGAAGTGGAGGTCAGTTCCGACCTCATCCGCGAGCTTCTCAAGGCGGTGCTGCTCGGTGAGCAAGTCCTCGCACTGCGATTGGAACGTCGTCGTCTGCGCTTCCACGGACTGGAACGACTCAGATAGCGTCGTCAAGAGCTTCAGTGCGGCGTTCGTGTCGTTGATGAGCGCGTCCAAGTGCCGCTCCGTGAGCGTAAGTTGGTCCTGGTACAGCCTGCACAACTGTCAGAAATACGCCTCCCACACGTGCTGGTCACCTACAGGTACTCCTGCTGGCTTGCCTCGAGAAGCCTCTCGTCATGCTGATCAAGCACTGGCCTTTTGTTCACGCCAGAGTCGTTGGCTTGTGCCGCGACATCCAACGCATCCCAGGTCTTGTCCTTCCTCCGTCTCCTCCTCTTCCTTTGCTCGTCCTTGGCCAGTTGAGCTCTGACGACGTGGTAGAAATCCGAGTACGACTTTGCGCGGCGCGGAACTGAAGCTTCGGGTGGTGTGTTTGTGTTCTCGATCTCTTCGAATATCTCCTCGAGCGTGTCTGGGGCATCAGAGGCTGGCGCGACGCCCTACAATAACTGTCATTAGCAAGCGACACAGCAGAGGGAAGACGTCTAAGCTTGCATTGGTCTGCTGCAGGAGCGACTCCTTGCGACGGTGGCTAGGACCCTGAGCTGCAGAAGTTGCCTTCTTGGCCACGTCCGGCACGAAGCTGTACCAGGAATCGTCGTACATGGTGGTGGGCGGGAGCTCTCTGATGATGTTCGGGCGAGCTCCATGTGTCCGTGTCCGGCCAGGCGCCGGCCATCAGTTCCCACCTTCGGGCCACCTAGGTCAGCTCACAGCTGGGCGGAAAATCATTGGCCCAAGCCCACCGCACGGCGGGGGCACCGGCTTCCATGCCCGTGAGCTACACGTAGTACCTAGCCACAGGCCACAGGTACCTTACCCAAGGAGCTGATGGAAGGAACAGCGGGGCACCTTGGGCCGAGTATCCAAGCATAGCGGGGCGTGGGCACGGTCCCTACAGCGTCAGGGGTCTAAAGTCTAGATTTAGTGCTGGCGAATCGAACTTTTAGTTTTCGTTGATGACCTCACGACCTGTCAGCGACGTCCTGGCTTCACTTTCGTGAAGTGTGCTCCATCGATGAGATTGATGCACTCGTTGTGACATCTTCTGACGACTTACACACATTACACCGACCCTAATCGATTTCCACACACTCGATGATGAAGGCTTGCAGGACAGCAGCCCAGGCCCGCGCCTCTCTCGCCGCCCAGCGGTGCTCATCTTCCGCCCGCCAGCAATGGAGTCGCCATGCCAGCGGAGGGCCGCGTCGCCCGGATGAAAAGTCCGCGCTGGCCAAGGTTGTACCTCTTATTCTCACCGCGGGAGCTGGTGGTGGCCTCTTCTACCTCGACGACTACTTTAACGGTCCGTTGAAGCAGTGGTTGAGCGACGACGATACGAAGCAGGAGCCGGCGCAGAAGAAGAAGCAGCCAAAGTACCAAAAAGCAGAGATCGAGTTCGAAAAGTCGAGGAAGCAGTCCGCGGTCAGGGAGGAGAACCGAGACCTCATCAGCTCGCAGCATCTGCAGGTCAAGAAGAGCTGGGAAGCTCCTGGCGTCTACGCCTGGGGTTCCAACGTGGGCAAGGTCATCGACCCGCAATCCAACCAGAGTGTCGTGAAGCTACCCAAGAGGATCCCGTACTTTGACGGCCAGCTGCTGAGAGACATCAAGTTGACCCAAGACTTTGGTGCTGCTGTGACGGAAAAGGGAGACCTTGTCCAGTGGGGTCTGGGTTACTCAAAGACCGACCCTTCGCCGGTTGAGACGCTCAAGGGCAAGGATATTTCCAAGATTGCGGTATCCAACGACCGCATCATTGCCCTTTCCACCAGCGGATCTGTCCACTCTCTTCCTGCAGCCCGCAATGATCAGGACACCGGCGCAAAGTTGCAGCCGCAAAGCTCGTCCTCGTCGTGGATCCCGTTCTGGAGTTCCAGCGGTCCCGAGGCGGTGAACTTCAGGACCCTCACCCCCAGCTCACTCAGCCGCGGCGAAAAGGTCATCGACGTCAGCAGTGGACTGCAGCATTGTCTCTTCCTCACATCCAAGGGCCGCGTCTTCTCCGCCGCCGCCAGCACCTCCGAGTTCCCCACTAAGGGCCAGATGGGCATCCCCGGACTGAGCTGGGCCACGCGCCCCCAGGGACCGTACGACCAGCCTCACGAGGTCGCCGGCCTTTCGGGCTTCAAGATTGCCAAGATCGCAGCGGGCGACCTGCACTCTGTCGCGCTGGACCAGGACGGCAAGTTCTTCACCTTTGGCGACAACACCTTTGGCCAGCTCGGTATTGCTGCCGACGCCGGGTTCCAGAAACTCGACGTGCCCTCGCTGCTGCCGACTGCCAAGCTGTACGCGAATAGCGGCCTCATCCCCAAGATTACATCCGTCGCTGCTGGTGGAAACAACACCTTTTTCACAGTCGACGCCGCCGAAGCCGGCAACGAACCCGTCGCCGGCGACCTCGCCCCGGCGCGCCGCATGCCGCGCGTCACGGCGGACCTCTGGGCCTGCGGGCAGGGCGTCTATGGATCCCTCGGCACCGGCAAGTGGACGCACGTCACGCCCGGTCCGGTCAAGGTCAAGGCGCTCTCGTCGCTGTCCGAGTTTGACGAAAATACCAACTGTATGGCGCCCATCCGGTTGTCCAACATTACTGTCGGAAGCACCCACGTGTCCGCGACGATGGACAATGTCACGAGAACAGGTGCTGGGCAACGAGGCTCGCTGAACGATACCAACTGGGGAGCCGACGTGCTCTTCTGGGGTGGGAACGAGCATTACCAGCTGGGCACGGGTAAGCGCAGCAACCTCAACTCGCCGAGTTACATTGGCGCCCTCGACGGCGGCGCCGGAGATGCGCTCATGGGACGCGGTGGCGAGGTGCACCGCTTCCAGTTGACGCCGCGGCAGACTGTCCGGTTGGGCGAGGATGGCAAGGGCAGAAAGGTGAGCTTGGAGCAGAAGGTGGAGTGTGGGCGGTTCGTGACGGCGGTGTACTCTTCAGTCTAGAAGCTGCCGGCGACTGTACGTGTTTCACCAAAGTAATGGTCACTGGCGAGTGTGGAGGGGTGTGTAGTGTACTATTAGGTATTGAGGCTCTATGTAAGGATACAACCATGTAAACAGGAAATTTCAGGAAGAACCTGTCGGACAGGAGATGCTTGGCAGCGACGCTCGGCAGGGGAGCGGAAGGGCGGTTGACGATGTGTTCGGCAATCGGGTATTGGAGCCTTAACTTTCGTTTTCCCCTCGGCGCTCGGTAGCATCATCCGGAGCTTGTCTTGACATTCAACTCGCAACTTTTTTTTCGCCGTCCTTTTGCCCGAACAAGCTCACTCGACGAAGTGTGTGGGAGATCGCTGTTTGATATCCATGTAGATCCAAACGGAGCGAGACGTGAAAACATCTAAAAGTGTCTAGTCTAAGCCTGGCGGTGTCCGAAGCCGCATCCTGCATCCCGACTGTGTGGATTCGAAATGCTGGTCAAATGCCGACGGAGGTTGACGTTACGTGATACCTGCAATTCGGTCGAAACCAAGATGCTGAGAGGTTACATGTAAGTAAGTCTTGGCTGTGACAACAGAGTCCGTTCAGACGGATTTCAGCTGAAATGGCCAGCACAGAGGATGTTCCAGAAGACTGAAGCCATTTCTGTTCGTTCGTGTCAAGGGCTGTGGGTACTCGTGTAAGTTGACCGAGGGCGTTAATCACCTGTATTCCGCGATTCTTCCATGTCATGCGGAACGATGCTAAACTTAGCAGCGCGGGTGAGTCACCCGAATGACTTGCAGGCAAGGGTCATGTGTTGCAGACGATGGAGGGCGGCGGTTGGTCGACGGCGAATATGACGAATGTGTGCAGATGCAGAAATAGGAGATAAGCTACTTGTACAATCAATTGATACTGCAAGTAGTACTACATATAGTTATGGTATACGCGAGTTTGATGCCCTGGTAGCATGCGGCGCGGCGGGGCCGGGCCGTCCGCCACCCACACGCCTCTCACATCGATGTGCGTGTGACCTTTTAGCTTGAGAGTGACTCAAGCGGGAGATTGGAAGTTCGGACAAATAGCAAAGTGGTGGGTCTGCTTTTGGTTTGAGGCTTAGGATGAAGAGGCGAAGAACGTACTGTGTTGGGGACTAGGATTTCGTGGCCAAGATGCCGAGATAGCAGCGAAGGGGTGAACAGGTTAGAAGAAGCCAGCTAGGAGTTGGCCAAGGGTAAGCATACACAGTAGGCAGTATGTGGAAACAGCCAATGAAATGGCGGACGTTACCTACCAAGCCGCGGTATGTCACAATGAACCGTCAAGGATGTCGGAGAACTCTCTCGACATACTTGTACGAGTAAAGTATACGGCGGTGATGAACCTTAACAATTTCAGTTGTTCAACTGGCTGATTCTGCACTCCGTACCTTACGCTACCTTAGGTGTAGGTAAGAGTGGGTAGTAGGTAAAGAGAAATATGGGGTCCCTTTCGGCACGAAACCGAGGCTCGTGGGTAAGGCAGCAGGCAGCTATTAACTGCTGAGGTAATGCCGCCTCATTTGAATACTGCGTGGCTGCACTTGTACCTTAGGTACTGTCCAGCTCCTCGGGACACGGCGGCAGGGCGGAGGCTAGCGGGGCACCATAACCCTGCAACCGCAACCGCAACTGCAGGTGCACCTGCACCCTCAGTCGCCCCTGCACTTTGACTGAATGACCCACCGCGGAACCCTCTAAAAGCCGTGCACTGCCTTCCGTCTCCTTCCAGTTCTACCCAATCCGCCCATCGAGTCCAGTCCAGTCCAACCCAGCCCGTGTCATCCAATCATTCCTCGACCGGAAAAAGAATGTGCAACGGAATGTCCTCCAGGCAACTTTTGAATACTAGACAGATTCCCGAGGTAAAGGTAGGCTGTTTCTAGCCTTCCATGCTCAATACTTTGGAGGCGCTTTCACACCTAGGTTCCTTAGGTATGTAGGTAGGTAGCTAATCAAGTTTCGTCGCTCTTCAATACGCTCAAGTGTACAGGACAGGCCCTGATGCCTCATCCTGGACTAAGGTATCATTGCTTCCCATTCGCCTCCTTACTTCAGGTATCCAACGCGCGAGGTAAGAAGATATTGACAAGATCCTCTCGCCTTGACTACCCATCCTCCAATATCAACCGAAACCGCCTGCCCACCCATTCACCCTCTTGTTGGTCGTCTCTGTCTTCTTCTCGGCTTGGCCTTTTTCGGCGCCCATCCATCTTCGGCATCCGCCACGCTAGCAGCTGCCTATCCGCTTCCTTTTCGAAGGTACCTTGCATGCCCTCTTAGGAAGTAATGAGGTGCCTACTACTACTTGCATGCTCACTATCGTGGGGGCGGATTCTTTTACCGAGAAAAAGAGGTCGCGATACCCGCCTTTTTATATTATCATAATCAAATCTATCCCGTCTGCTTCGGCCTGCCAATCTCCGTACTCCAAGAGCTTTCCGTCAGCTTCCACCCTCGTGGCCTTAAGCTTAAGCTCGAATAGCTTGCCTCAATCCGTCGCCTCCCTCTGCTCCCTCCCTGCTAACCTGACCTACCTACCTTGCCTCCTTCATCTCACCTCATCTACCTTTACCTTACCTTGAGAAATCCCCTTCGTATCAGCCACCATCAACCTTTCCTCCCTTCAACCGCCCTCGGCACGTGCCTCCCGAAGTGACACAAACCAAGATTCGACTCATGACGCACGAGCTGAGAGGCACATCCATGCCACCGTTCTAGATCGACAGGAACCGAGCCGGTTTGTCGCAACCTGCCCTGTCACCGTCGCCGTCAACTCTCTCAACTCTTGCGCTTATTCACTTGACATCGCGATCGCGTGCTTGGATTCTTCACATTCACTCACACTTCCCCTGGCCATCCAACCTCACCCACCTCCTGCGGGCACTATATACATCGACCTTTTCTTTGCCTCTGCTCGCACCGACCTCTTCCTCACCCACTCTGTAGCACTCGCCGCACTGTTCTACGACGACCTTCCATAAAGGGAACGCCAGAAACCAACAAAAACCTCCGATCCCGTCTACCGGCCACGCCGTCGCGTGACAAAGTCCGATTGAATTTACCCCGAAATTGTTCTACGCATACCGTACTTGACTTGGCCTTGCTGCACCTCCCCGTCCTACTGGGCCGCATCAGGTCTAAAAAAAGAAAGGAGATCCATTCTTGCAACCCGCCGACCCCCCCGGCCCCCAAAGTCTGACGACATTCCAGCCCACGCATCCTGTCTGGTTGTATCTGACCAACCCTCCAAACCCCCGGCGTGCTTTTGAGTCTGTTCGCAACCAACTGCTCCCTGTTGGCGTCGCTGTCGTCTTTCCCCCCGACTCCCTCTCGTGCCGCAAGCCATCGCGCAACCGTCATCGCACTAAAAGTAGCTCAACGCTACTTGTGCGCCATTCGCCCCGCGTCGACAGCCTCGGACGCTGCCTTAGCCACCAAAGTGCACAGGATGGACCACCTCCCAAAGTTTCGCAGGAAACCAAAGATTCCTACCATTTCCACCACCAACGTCAAACCTCCTCCCTCTCGCAACGGCGCTGGCATCATCGAGCAGGACCAGAACCACCAGCCGCCTCAACAAATCTTCCCCTCTACCACCGTCACCGTCACCGCTGGCCCAAGATCGCCCACCCCGACGAAGCCTGGCCTGCGCAAATCAGCCTTTCGGAATCTGCACCTGCGCAGCTCCGCAAAGCGCGCTCGCTCACCCGCGCCCGACTCTCTCCCCTCCTCGCCGCACGCCGCCGTGGCCTTCTCTGACGGCATCGTCTCGCCGCCAGCCTCAATGAAACACAAGGACAGCCTCAAGGATGAGTCGTCGTCGGACGGGGACACCCAGGACAGCGCCACACCAAAGCCGAGGATCCCGGCTTTCCTGGACCTCGCGAAACCAGGTAGGAACATTCCGCGATGGAAACCAAGGAAGCGAGGAGGGGCCGCTGACCTGCGACCGTATCCAGAGCTGGATAACAAGTTCCAAGAACTGGTGTGGATGGAACGGAACCGCGTCGCCCTTGGCTCGAACCCGGAAGCTGAGGACTACGAGAAATGGGGCTCTTTCCAGCCGGACTTGAGTTGGGGCCAGCAGGACCGCTACTTCAACATCAAGCCGTGGAACCACAACCGAATAAAACTGCGCGTGCCCGAAGGCGAGCTCGACTACGTCAACGCATCGCCGATAGTCCTCAACTCACCCTCGAACGAGCATCTAGCACCGCTACGCTACATCGCCATGCAGGGCCCGACGGAACCGTCGATAAACTTTGTCTGGCGCATGATCGCCGAGCAACTGTCCTCGCCCGTCGTTATCGTTCAGCTCACCAACTTCTTCGAGAACAACCAGAACAAGTGCTACCCGTATCTGCCCTTGGACGAGACGGAGGACTCGTGGACGCTCAACCAAGAAGATGGCTGGAACGACGGATGGGCAGCGACGCTGACGTTTGACTCACTTCTCACGCTAGAAGACGGTGCCATCGAGATTCGCAAGCTCCTCCTGCGTGTCGGCGACGATGAGGAGGACCGCGTGATCTGGCACCTCTGCTATACGAAGTGGCCCGACTTTGGCGTGCCTGCCGTCGACGACCTGTCGAGCTTCTTCACCCTCATGCGTCTCTCGCGCCAGTACAACACGGCCGGTCCCGAGACCCCGCGCATCATCCACTGCAGTGCAGGCGTCGGGCGGACGGGTACTTTCATTACGCTGGAGCATCTGATGAGAGAACTCGACGAAGGCGCGCTACTGGACTACGACGTTTCGGAAGAGGGCAAAGACATGATATACTCCACGGTCAACACTTTACGCGAACAAAGGAGAACAATGGTCCAGGCCGAGGCGCAGTATCTTTTTCTCTACCAGGTCCTCCGCAAATTGTGGCAGGAAAAGTACGACGTGGAAGACAGCGACGTCGACAGCGAGCCGGCGCCCAAGCGGCTCGAAGTAGAGGAGCCCTCCACTGACTAACCTCTTCATCGCGAAGTGAGCAATCCACCGAGACTAGAAACGGTTCCGTGATGATGACTTGACCGTCGACAGCGGATATCACGGAGTCCTTGTAATTTGGCGAGCAGGAGATTTGTAGCACAATGCGGACGGTTGTACAAGCTGGCAGCATCAGTGGCGTTTTTTTGTTTTTTCCCAAGCAAAGGGGAGGGGGGCATACTTAAAACCCTGGGTGGGTTTGGATTGACTGCTAAAGAGAGTCACGGATATGGGATGCCAAAAATAAGACAGAACGTCGTCGAGTACAGGCCGCAGCGTAGAGCGCCGGTCACGGATATACATAACCCCAGTAGGGAGTAATTCAGCAAGCATACCTCATCTTTTGCCCAGTTGATCTGATGATACACGAGGACGAGTTTGTCCAAGAGTTGGTTGGTTGCCTGATCCCACAAGTACTGACGGCAGTCAATTTATTTACAATCTCTGAGAATTCCTCTATTTAACCAAAAATATTACGACGTTTTACCATAAGCCTTCATGTTGAGAAAACTACTTTTATCACATCGCCTTTGTCCTGATATACAGGTTTTCTACAGTAATAACTCAAATGTTGATGTACCTGTTTTGTTTATCTCTCTTAACAGGTTATGAGCCCAGAGGCTCAAAGTAAAACATAATAATATTGGCTAAATAGAGGAATTCTCAGTGATTGTATTGATGGTAAGATTAGTTTTCATAAATAAATAAGGATTTTTTTTTAAGGAACAAAGTGACGAATCTTCAGGTTGAGAAGAGCTGGGCTCAAAACCTCATGTCCATTGATGCCAGACGACAGACAACCCGCTCGCAGACCTATTATCGCACCGTCACTGCATCCGCGAACAGCTGCCTGCAGCACTAACATTTGTGAAGTGATCAAAGGAGGACCTCGACCGCACCATTGATGCATTGCAGTGCTACTACAGTGCTGCAAAGCTGCCGGCAAAGTAGTTGCAGTTGAATCACGACAGCATCGCGAAATGGGCGTGCGAGCATATGCAGCAGACACGGACCAAGACGCCCGGTTTTTTTTTTTAAAAAAAAACCCCCCCCTTTATCGCCAGCAAGGCCCAGTCGCACTCAATCATGTTACGTCAGTCCGCGGGAGTTTGGTCCGCCAACAGGATGATGCAGGACGGAGTTTCTTCAGCAAAATGACCCAGCAGAAAACAAATGTGAGTTGTGACGAGCCAAGCCGAGGAAAATGGCGATTTACCGGTCTCGGACCGACCTTGTCACGACATTGGCCCAGCACCGAGCCATCAATATCGACTTTCTGGCAGCGGATCTCTCCGTGGCCACGGCTCGAGCCTCGGTGAATGGGATGTCGTTCTCGGGACGCGGCTGGGTTCTTCGTCGTCACATGGATGTGTATCCTCAGTCTGACCGGTCCCGGGGGTTCCCGCGACTCGGTGTGAGATTTTGGAGTAAGGTGGCCGGGGTTCTGGTTGGTGAAGCCAGGCTGGGGGGGTGTATATGTGTATGTGTATGTGTGGTGCGTTGGCTGCACGGGATGGGTTTAGGTACGGGCCATTTCCCTCTCGTTCCGGGATTTCCAGTGTCATGATTTCTTTCTTTCTGAGGCGGAACTTCGCCTCCCATTTGAGCTGCGGGCAACGAGTGATGGTCCATGTGACGGTGACGAGATGCTCGGCTTTGCATGATGCGTCTCAATGGTGCTGGTGACGATGTTGAAGACTGAGATGCACATCTGCGAGACTTCTCGAGACACGATCAGCGGACAAGGTCAGCGGATAAATCAAAACCCACGAACAGACATGAGACCTTGCATCAAGGGCCCCTGGCTTCATCATGGAGATTTTCAACCTGGCTTGGGCGGCGTCGGTGAAAAGGTGGAGAGGGGGATTGTCGACCGAAACCATCACCGTCGGCTGCGCGATAGCTGACAGATGACATGACGACGGTGGGTCGCCTTCACCTGGATCAAGTCCCAATTTGTGGTTGCGAGTGACGATGGTAAATTGCAAAAATCTCTTGGCTTGGTTTGATGGACGGGAGGAACAAGAGATAAGACGAAGGAGGGTTGAATGATCTGATGTGATGGGTGGGTGACGGGGTAGTTCGGACCGGCGCGGCTAATTGGGTGAATTTCGCTGCTCCATGCCAGCAAGTCTGCGCCTGCGATTTATCGCGTTTGCCATGAGTTCTTCCAGTCTTCTTGAAACCCCGTCGATGATGTGTCGTTCAATATCAGATGGGTAGATTGAGCCCGGCGGGTGCCATTAATAGCTTCGTGATAGGGAATGCGGTCTGCTGCCATTAGCCGCGCAGCGTCTCTCCAATCTTCACGTAGAACTGTGAACTCGCATGACGTTTGTGCGACGAGCTTCTCCCAATCTCCAACGAGACCCCGAGAAATGCGAGCGCTGTACGGATCAGCCTGCGGCAGTGACATTCTGTGCCGTCGTTACACAGCAGAGGGTACGGAGCTTTTCGGGTTGCCGAAGCGAGATGCAGCAGAACTCGGGAGACACCAAGGGCCAAGAAAGGATGAACCAGCAAAATGGCAACTCGTCACTAACCCCGGATCGACTCGCGCATGGACGGGGATATGGAGTTCGGAGGCATAACAACAAGAGCTCGCGACTCCTGCGTGTGGACGGTTTACAAGCCCGTCCGCAGCAAAGTCCAAGACGGCAGTCTGAATTGATGTTCCGAAATTATGATGTAGGTAATGACACGCGGCACAGGAGTATGTGTGAGCAAACGTTGGTTCACATGTGTCGCAATGTTGTATCGCCCGTGTCTGTGCGTTCCCCCAACCACTCGCCAGCGTCAAGTCAAAAGGGCGTGGGCCTGACACATGGCAGAGGCGCATCGGGGCTGCAGGGTTGCGGTGAAAGGAGAGTCGTTGAAGACATCCCGATCGCTGGCTCACGTCGTGGGGCACGGACACCATGCGAGGTGGCTGCATCATGTTGGGGTAATTGTGTGTGAGACACGATCCAAGTGCCGGTACATCTATCAGCAGGTTTGCCATGGACGAACGGGCGCATACCGGAAATGGGAAATGCCAGTTGGAGCTGAAAACCCGGGCAGGTGGAAGAGGAACCTGGTCAACTGACGATGCCTGTCCTATGGTTTTTGACTTCCTAACCCCGGATCGCGACGACCTTGTCCCCGAGCGACGGCTCACGGAGCTTGGGCTCAGTCCGGCCAGGCGCCTGTTCGCGCAGGGTTGCGATCAAGGTCTCCGCTGGAGGCTGGAGCCAAGTGAATTGCTCGGAGAATGGAGGCAACCTCAACGTAATTGTGTTTGTGTGTGTGTGTGGGGGGGAATGCTCGATGGTGGTGTGAGTAAGACGAGCTGGCTCAACAGGCGGCAGTTGGGGCATGGTGAGGCTGCTGCAATAGGACATTAGGAAGACGAGGCTCCATGTGGCAGGGGTCAATCTAGAAGAAGCCAGATTCCGGCAGGACTCCGAACGAGGGTCTGGGAATGCAATTGTCCACGAAACTGGCGGTGAGACGAGGCAAATGAGGCCACCACGACTGTCATCTTGTTCAGTGTCGGTTGTATCCAGGTTGGAGGAGGCACGAGACCGACAGTAAGAAAAAGAACCCGGGAAGTATTGCTTGGTTTGCAGCAAGCAGACTGCCCAGATAAGCAGGACAGATTTGACTTGTCCGGCACCACGGCGATTTGGATCCGGGGAAAGGCAGTTAGTTTCCTGATTCTGACAGCTGGACGGCGCGCCAGCAGGGTCTGGGCGCTGCTTCATGACGCTGACGGCCTCTCGTGCGCGGTAGTCTATGCGCGGTGTCGAGAAGACGCCAATTTGGCGCAGTTGGACGGAACGGTGGTATAGCCCAGCAAGAAAGTGACGATGTACGGTGGACAAAGGCAAGCCGGCCCGAACATGGTGTTGTTTGTTCCGTAGATGGCGCGGCTTTGGAAGCGATGCATCACCCAGGTCAACCCAGACCGCCCGCGATCCATAGCAAGAGCCACGGCAGCTGACGTTTCGATAGCATGCGTATTAGCGTGGCACATTCGACGGCCTGTATCGGTTTCCATGGCCGGTCTGACCGAGGGCAGGTCCAGGCCTCGAGAGTCGTTGGAATTCATCCGAGAGGCCACTGAGGCCAAGTTCTACCAAGAATATCACATGCTTGACGAGCGCTGTTGGCGTGGCGGTTGTAGCGTTTGAGAGTAAGCTGTTTTATCTTTCGGGGTGAGCAGCAGAAACCGAAGCTGACGGAAGGGATTGAGTTTGGGTGACTATTGTGGTGCTTTCGTCTGGTGTTTTGATACGCAAGGCATCAGGTTCCTTGGTTAGTGAGTGAGCGAGTCAAGGGAGGTTGGCGCTAGCGTTCCGCCGGTGTTGTTTCCGAGGACGCAGATGGCGGAACAGGGACTGTCGCTGTAGCTATACGAGTTGATGGCAAGATTGATTAGCATTGTACGGATACTGCTGCGTCAACGGGAGAAACGGATGAATGGCTGGACGTCGTCAGGAGGCTGACCGAAACCTTGCCCTGCAGCTCCTACCTGACGTGTACACCGCTTTGCTGTGGACTTTCCCTGGCAGGCAAGAACGATTAGAGCAGATACAGAACTCAGTAAAAGTCGTCCAGTAAGCCATCGAGGGTAACATTTAATTGCCACTGCCTGACTGCACCATGGAAATAGCAGAAAAAGCCAAATGCTTCTTACCGCGCAACAATCCGCGTGAGCAGTGTGCAGGAAGGAGGGAAGGAACTGCAGAGCCCCACATTACCTCATCCCCTTCTGCCGCCTGAGACTCACACGCACGCAGCACACCCAGCGAGGAGGCAGGTATGTATACATTGTACTTTAGTTTAGTCGAGTGGCAGGCGTGTTGTATTGGCGGAGGCAAGAGTGAACCCCAGACGACGTACCAACTCGAGATGGAAGGAGCAGCAGCACGTTGGGATGAGACTTTGATCACGAGAAACAACAGAGTGCTTCGCTCACCTAGGTTACCGTAGCTTCAGCCGCCTGCATGAGTAGTAACTGCTTTTCTCAACGTCTCACTTGCTGCCTTGGGTTGCTGTCATACCCCCCAAGTAAAGCCCAGAGCCGAGAGCCCAGTGCTCCGGGCCCACAGTCGGTTCAGACACTTGCCCTGCGGTCTGGTACTTGCAATGTGCACCGTCTGATGAGGTTTTGGTCTGGGCCACAGCTGAGACGAGGCGAGGCGAGGCGAGGCGAGGCAATTCTAACAGTACTGCGTAGTCGAGTCGAGCCCGAGCCTATCTCCTCGACCTGGCTGTTTGGCAGTCATTGCTGGAGACGTCGTTGAACCCCTTTCTCAGGCATTGGACTGGGCCGATTAGCGATGCCTCGCATGCTTCTCACGTTACAAGTATGCCAAGCAGAATCTGCCTCGTCTGCTGTTTGGTACTCTCACCGCAGTCTTCTGCGCAAATGTACTTCCGTCCCTTCCCCTCCATCTGCATCCCCCCCCCCCCCAAAAAAAAAAAAAAAAAAAAAAAAAAAAAAAAAAAAAAAAAGGGACTTGGTCACTTCCAACTTTTTAGTGGAGACGAGATGTGACCCCCGACCGTGCCCCTCCTCCTCCTCTCCTCCATTTCTCGTTCCTGGTCGGGCTGGAAGACTTCTGGAAGGAGTGGGCAGGCAAAGGGCCCCCAATTTAATTCCCTCGATGGCTGCTCGTGACAATTGACATCCTTGGAAAAGGACAGGGCGTAAGGGCGAGCCACTTGCGGTCCAACTGGGTCTCAGCCTGCACCTCCATCCGGCAGGGGGGGGCTCTTCTCTGCTTGCTTGAGCCTTGAGCCTTGAAAGCTCTCTCTCCGAGCCAGGGGCGCCTGCGTCGGTGTCAGCGCTTCTGCTTTCCCGATTCCTGGATGCCCCCAGCTTTGTCGGGCACGACGACGAAAACAAGGAGGGAGGAAAAAGGAAGCAGACGCTGCAAACATGGGCCGTTGTTCGGAGCAAGCTGGCTGGCTGGCTGGCAATCGAGGGTGCGTCCCGCTTGATTGTTCCCCTGGACACGACTAACCAGGTTGAATAGGATGAGCAGGCTTTGATCAAGCCCGACACGCAGCCGAAGAACTGAGATGGTCCACCAGTACTTCTACTTGTACGTATTACAGGCGAGAACGATTTTACACGATCATTTTACACCATCTCGAACAACCTGGTTTCCACCACGATACTTTCCGCCACCCATCCTCCACCACCACGGCCCCATATACAAGCACACACGATGGGCCTCTTCTGCATCAGTTGCCGTTTCTTGAGAAATCTTTCGCCGAGCCGCGTGCGGCATTAGTGTTGCTTCACGCTGCACTGCCTGCGTTTGGTAAACGGTAATTACGTGTGCAGCAATTGCTGCTACTTAGATGCCTAGTATGGACTTAGCACTACTGCCATCAAGTCTCGCCAAATGCGATGCGACCAGTCGCATAGGCCGCTCCGCTGCGAATCTCCCATTGTTTACTAGCGTGGCGCTACAGAGCAACTCGTTACATACAAAATATCGTCGGTTCCATCGTCAATGAACGGCCGCCCCCACTGACACGCGACGACGAAGCCAAAGGGAAAAGAGAAGGAGACGACGGGGTTCTGGGCGTCATGGACGGTGGGCCATTCCGCCCAGCGGGGTCTCACGGTTCTAGAGCGAGTCAACAGCCCAGTCTTGTCAGTAATTACCGTGTATACAAGTACACCTACCCGTGCCCGCCCCCACTTTAATTGGAACTTGAAGACTCGTCACCCACTAAAGTGGGTGCTGAACACCCATATGTCCATAACACCCATATATCCAGAAAATCCCTCATTTTCAACGTCACTATCACCATATTCAATCAAGCCACCATAATAACCAAATTCAACCAAAATAAAGAGGAGCGTATTCAGGAGGCTATTCTATTAATTCATAAAAACCCGAACTTAAAGCTTACTATAGTTACTGAGAAATACTAAATACTACATAAAAAGCTATATTATAGGCTTTTAGGGATAACCTCTCTTAAAAACTACTTAGTATATAGTAAAAAGCTTTCCTGGGATCAGGAGAAAGTTTTTTATTACTATATTAATTAAATAGATTATCTAAATCTTACCCTATAGTAAGAACTTCTTATAGATACTACTAACTACTTCTTAGCTAAATCCTATAAGAATTATAAGATATCTCTTCTAACTGTTAACTTTATATAAGTTAGTTACTTTATTAAGAGATATAGATACTTCTATACTAAAGAGAAGACTCTTAATATAAAGTAGAAGAAATCTAAAAATATTAAAATTATTAATAGATAGTTTCTAATATTATAAGAGACTATTTAGATATATAGTATATTACCCTCTAATATCTGGAATATAAATAAAATAGGCTTCTAAATAGACTTTAGGAAGGATAAAATAGTTATTACTAAACATAAGAAAGTTTATTACTTTATTATCTTAACTAATAGAGAGTTAGTAACTATAATTAAGACTATATCTATAGTAGGAGATTATATACTAACCTTCTTGATCCTCAGTAGATCTATTTATATAAGTAGATAATATAATATTAAGAATCTAGAGATAGATATAGTAATTAGAATATTACTAACTAGTTATTTAAATAACTAGATATATTTTAACTAGATTAAGTATTTTAATTTATATTTAAAAAACTAGATTTAGAATTAGAAGAGACTCTTTCTAATTAATAAATATAGTTTTTATTATATTATTAAATTTCTATAATATTATAAGGATTATAAGATCCTTCCTTTTAGCTTTCCTCCTTATTTAATCTATCTCTTCTAATTACTAAATATAGTAGTATTTTAACTTCTTAAATATTATTATAGTAAGGTTATTAATATTATAGTTAGAGAAGGTTATATTAATATTACTAAACTAGAGTTCCTTAGTTTTATTCAGTCTATTTGTAAGTAGATTTTTAAGTATTTTATTATTATATCTATTTTCAGGAAGATTAAAATTAACCTATTTAACCTATAAATAGTACTAGAGAAGATTATAACTTAAAATAGTATTCCTCCTATAATATTAATATTACTTAATATAATATTATTATTTTTATCCTCCTTCAGTATTCCTATAATTATTAAGAAGCTTAAAAGAATAATAGATAAGCTCTCTAAAATATTAGAGATTATTAATAACTAGATTAAAAAACTGATTAGAGAGGTCTCACTATTTAATTATAATCTAAATTAATTTATTAGAAGTATCCTAACTTAGAAATCTAAATTAATCTAGATTAAGAGGAATTTCTTAAGGATAAATCTAGCTGAAAAGGTCTATAAAGTTTATTATTAGGTAAGAAATATATAACTATAAACTAGAGGAGTTATCTAAATTAAAAATAGAAGAAAAATAATATAATAGAAGCAGGAAGATAAGTATATTAAAGCTATAAGAATAATTTAGTCTCTAGATTAGAAGTTCCACTATACTGCTAAAAAGGAAGCTTTTAAAGCTGCAAAAAAGGCTTGGAAGATAAGGATTAATAGGAGATTATAGCTATTCTATTTAATTGATAGTTAGGGTTATAGTTACTTACTAAAGAGGGGGTAAGGGTAGGAATAGCTTCAATTAATCATTTTTGGACATATGGGTGTTATGGATATATGGGTGTTCAGCACCCACTTTAGTGGGTGACGAGTCTTCGAGTTCCAATTAAAGTGGGGGCGGGCACGGGTACTGCGTCCCTGTAGTGTAGTTGGATGAGTCCATTCCCGAGTTCCAGTCCCAGTCCCCAGATGCAGTCCCAGCTCCCGTCCCAATCCCAGACATGGAACTGGTCTCAAGAAGTCCCGGTCCCGGGGCTACCAAGCCAAGTCCCGCACGTAGTGCCCAATCCCGTTCGTCTGGAGCCCAATGCCTCGAGGGCCTTGGACGAAACCAACGATGTTCATTGCTGAGAAGAACATGGTGGTGTTTTTGTCCGACTCCGACCACGTCTACGACCCCGGGTCACCCAGACTTGTCCTCGGTACGGAGTAGAGATAAAATAGTACCCGTAGAGAGAGAGGCATTATTGCACACGTAGTACACACTCTATTTGTGCTGAGCGTTCGTCACTCCCGCTGCCATCCCCGTCACCGTTGAGGTTCTCTCGATTCAATCCTGTGGGTAATCAGCCACTCAGCATCAAGTCGTTACTAGCGCCCGTGTCATTCTCGCCAGCTTCGAGTCGGTCCATCTCTTGTTGCTTTGACACCACCTACACTTCCTTTGAGGCTTGTCATGCTGCCGTCAGTCCGGCCGTTGGTGATTCGACTGGGCCGCTGCTACATCTAGTTATGTACTAAGGTAGCCATCTGCCGTCCCAACCAACCAGCGGACCACTCTGTCCCAAGCCGGCCGATACTCTGTACCCGCGTCGTACAGAAAACCACCGAGTATTGGTTCGTACGGAGCGCACCTACGGATACCACCTACTTGTACGGAGTACGGAGTACCAAAACCCAATACGTATCCGTCCATAGAGAATCTTGCCGTCTCCAGAGCAGCATCAGCACCGTCATTCTACCTTTTTAGTTAGCACACCAGAACTCAGTCCGCATCGAGTCTCGTCCCGTCGACGTCGAGTCGGTTCGATTTCAATCTTTGCGCAGCAAATCGCATCACCCTTTTCGTCCGACGCCGCGAAGCTGCATCTTCCGGAAGACCCGCCTGCTTACACCAACTACCTACGATTATTACTTACTACCTTGTCCAAGGTTTGGGTACAGAAAGAGCATCGTGTGGCAGCTCTACAATTTTATTCTTCGGCCTCTCTACGCCTGACGACAACCGTTTTCTTTCTTGTCCGTCTGTCGACGTCGCCTCGCTTCTGTCCGTCTCATCGCATGGACAAAAACCCCAGGAGTAACTATTAATTACACCAGCCATTTCTTGCTCTCGCTCTTGCCGTATACTACCGGCACCACGACCACAACCACACACTATTACCGCGTGCGTTTACGGACGACACACCCACTTATTCACCCTCCACACACCACGACGCATCCTCTCTCTCTTTCTCCTTCTTGCTAGTTGCTATTCTTTCTTTTCCACAGATTACCTTACACCCCTCATTCTCCCCTTCACAGACACTGGACAAGACCTTGACGATACTGGTCCATCACATCCTGCGCTTTCGCAGACACGACAGTTGCACCACAACGCCTTGGCCTTATTTCTCGCTCTGGGTCATTCCCTTTCACCTTTGCGACCTTGCTAGGTAGACAGATACCTTGCCGATTCTCGTCTCTTTCTACTACCCGCTGGTCCGCCACATCGACCACACAACAGCAGCAGCAACACCCCTGCCCGCCATCTTGTTCCTTCTCTTGCATCGACGACGTTTGCTCGCTTCGTCGCCTTTTGCCTTTCGACCCTTTTTTTTTTTTTCCTTTGCTGGCAGCAGGCCTGATTGCGCTCTGCTCTTTATTGGCGCAACAAACACGCATCCGAATTCGGCCTAGGGAGGGCATACGTCATGACATCCATAGTAAGTTTGCGTTCCTTTTTCCCGTCTGCTTCTGCTTCTGCTTCCGCGTCTGCGTCTGCGTCTGCTTGGCCATAACGACGACGTATCTCGCGATTGCGGTACGGCACCAACTCCTGTCATGCCCTGCAAAGTTGCAGGCTTTCCAAGTTACCACGGGTTCACACGCAGCATCTCATCACCCTCGAGCCAATCTCGATTGCAGCCCAACGCAGCAGCGACCTCGCTGTCACCGGCCGTCGAGATAGTTCCCCGGCCGTTGTGTAATTGGCGAGACCAGGAGAGCCGCTCGTACACCGCCTCACCGCTTCCCGCATATCAGTGCACATCCCCATTCCCCGTGCCTGTGCCTATTCCCATCCCCATTCCTACGCCTGTGCCCATGCCTATGTCCCGTCGTCTGCTCTCCGTCTTCCCCGGGCAGACGAGACGAGTCCAGCCCATACTTGTACATACCAAATACCATACCACACCAGAAACATCCAGACGATCCAGACGCGAGACACGAGCAATCTGGAATACCGCTTTGCCAACCGGCTCCTCCCCTCCCCCTTCCCGTCCTCCCACGACACATTGCACCACGCAACGCAGCCTCATACGACCGGGGCCCTGCCTGTAGAGACCGGCTTCACCTTGCCCAACTTTCTACATTTTCTTCGTTCCTATCTGCTCCCATGTTCAACAACAATGCTCGTCTCTAATCAGCCCACCCCTACCCTTCCCGTTCGTTTCTTCTCTCTTCGTCTTTGCTGCCGCTCCCACGCCCTCCTACACTACACCTCTTCTATCCATACCCCCCATGAGCGACGCATACGCAACTCATTCGTCTGTACTTGAGAGACCGCCATGGTCGCCTTGTGCTTCCTCGTCACACCTTGTCTCTTACACATATAACTCTACCCACGGTTGCTGCCACGACTCGCACCCTCCCGCCTTGCCTCGCGCTGTGCTGCTCGTGCTTGTCTTGTTTCTACCCCGAACCTGTATAAGCTACCGACCAGCCTGCTCCGAGTTGCATCGTCATGGCCTCCTCTTCTTTCTAAAACACTCTTCTCTCCTCCTCTGCACAGCGTGCCACGCTTCATTGCTGGCCAGCCTTCCCTGTTCTTGGGCCGTGCTGTGTTTCTTCACAATGCGTGTACCGTCCTTTGAAGATACCCTCACCACGTCTCGCCAACACGCCGCTGATATGCATCAATCTCCGACCTCGTTGTCGCTAACAACTGGCGTTCAGCTGTGCCTCGCACATTATTGCGACCAGCATGGGCCGACCCCGCTCATGGTCACCGAAGGGCTTCCCGTACCCTGCACCACATGCTTCGACGATGGCGCCGCTTCTGGTGGGTTTGCCGATCAGGATCAGCTCCGACCGCGGACGAGCGCTCCTCCGACTGCCAATACCACACTGAACCAGACCGTCGCCGTTTCCGATGCCTTGCGCAAGATGCATCTCAACCCCAATCGCAGCTCCGCTTTGCCCGCTTCCGAGAACGAGGCTCAGTCTCAGCGCGCCGCTGTCTTGCGTTCGTCCGCCACCGCTTCTCCAGCATCCCCTCTGTCCCCATCCGCAATTGAGACCCCGCCCGACAGCCCCCGCCGGGTATCGGAGCAACCTCAGCAGCATGCGCGACGAGACTCGAGTTTCCGTCGAACCTATGACGAATACGTCACCAAACGCGCCGGCCCATGCGACAACTGCGCCCTCACATTGCCCAAGAGACAAGGCGACAAGGACAAGAGCGACTTCAAAGCCGAGCGTGGTCCTACACTGCGAACTCGCGCGCCCTATGCGAGAGTCTACGGTCAGGCGTCTCCGCCAACGTCACAGGCCTCTTCGGCAAGCGACACCGACAGCGAAGGACGGCCAGCACGATCCCACAGAAGACCGAACGGCTCGACCACGACCAGATCGAGCATGTCTTCGGGAAGGCAGGCAAGCCACACGCACTACCTCGACTACACCTCGACCCACGAGCCGTTGATCCCGACCTCCTTTTCCGTCGTGCGATCCTCATGTCTACGAACACTCTCTCTCGAGACCCTGCCTCGCGCCCCCGCGAATCCGACACCCAGCGCCTCTCCCCAGTCGAATACGATGCCAGCCTTCGTCACGACGCACAGCGCCGGATCCGCTGCGTCTGGTGGTCCGATTTTCTTTGGCGACCCGGTCAACGGCTACACAACCGCATACATCTTTCGTATTCCCGATATGCACGCCCGTGGCCACAAGCGCGTCTACGCCTTCCTTGCGCTCAGCACACACAAGGAGCGCTTGGCCATGAAAACTTTTGGATTCATGGCCGCCGCCTTCCGAGACTTGGCGGAATGGATCCAGCAACTCGCCGAGGCTGAGGCCGAGAAAGCCGCCGAAGCAAGCCCCGTCGGGGGCCCACAACATCACGTCCCATACCCAACCCTACACATTCACGAGAGAGAGGGTCCGGACCGTGGCGTCAGCAGCTTCCTGACCGGCGGCGGAGGCTTCACAAGACGGATGGGCGGCGGGCCCGGCGGTGTATCGCTCAAGGCGCGCGGCCTAGCTGAGCTCGTCGGCATGCCCGACTTCTTCATCGAGCTCCATGCCAAGTTCGTCAAGCTGATGCTCGAACTCGGTGTCGTGCTGAGCTCCTAGTCACTACACGTGACCGTACATACGTTTGGCCACAAAATGGCAAGGCCATGCCTCTACACACCAAAGACAACACAAGAAGAGATACCCTCGGCAGCAATGTCGAAACACGTTCAGCTGCTAATGCAGCTGCTTGGAATGCTGTTGCTCCACGCAACAGCCACTATCAAAACTGCTCAAACCAAGCAGTAATGGGTAATGGTAATCCTAATTGCCCACCGCTCGGAATGCAGCAGAAGCACTCGAGGAGAGAATTCGCTTGGAGAAGGATTAATATACCCCCTTTCTTTTGAGATGGACAGCACATCTCATTGCATCACGACTTGCATCAGCGACGGTTTCACGCATTCCAGGCGTTAATTTCATGTTGGCTCTTTTACTTCTGAGTGCTGAGTGAAGCATCACTTCATTCTGCCTGGTCAGAGAATTGTTGCTATTTCACCACATGTTGCATGCACACTTGCCTATCCTCTCTGCTTTTTTTGTTTGTTCGCCTGTCTTGTTTGACTGCTTTTTCTTGCTCAGCCAAAGGGCTTAGACAAAAAGGCTACTAAGCCAAGGTTTACAGGGGGGAAAGAGGAATTTCTACAACATGGGGAACACACCACAACCCGGAAACACAAAATGGGAAAAACGGATACTGGGAAAAGGCTGCAATAGACCAAAAAAACGCTTCAAGATACTGGATGTTGCTTCTCTCTCATAAAACGATGTCCGAAATTAAACTGTGGTGTTTGACACGTTGATGGGATAACACTGTCCAACATACGACCATGCCATCTTCCCGTGTGGTTGAATGGCCCCCAATCTCCCGCGGGGTCGATCGCAATGACATCAAGGTTCGGCGCTCCAAATAACGAGATGGAAAAAAAAAACGGCCCCCAAAGCTCGGCACTTTGGTAGCTACGTAGGATGTGTGTGTCAATCGCAGCACACGTACGTATACACACTCACACACACACAGAGGGGGGGAGACTGAATACGACTTGGCTATGATAAAGTTTTCTGGGATGGAGGTCTCGACCGCCCTTCGGGAGACTCCAAGGTGCCGGGACGTGGATGGATGCATTCGGCCTGCCCCGAGTCGCGGGGGTCATGGTTGCTTGGTCACGTTCCCTCCACCGTCATGGTTGCTTTCCCGCCGCTCGGGGCATAGGAATTTTATACCAAAACAGAGAGTGTCACTGGGCCATGACCATTTTTGCCTGCCAGCCCTTGCGAAGAGTCCGAAAAACAAGCATGTTTGAGCGCTTTTGCTCTCCAATTGGAATTGGAGAGTGTTCCCTCAATTACTTTTTGCTCCAAAATTTGATCACGAGGGTAAACGGCAAAGACGATCTCTCGGCAGGGAAAGTGACTGCTGGGGTTGCAAGGCTTATTTGTAACGTTATCTGAAAACCTTTCCCAGGGTTGCCATTGACCCTTGGTCTTGGTTGTCTAGACTTTTGAGTTGCCTGTCGTCATCTCATTTGCACACCAGATGTCACGCAGAACGCAGGTAAACGCAGGTGGCAACGCGGTCTGTTTACCAAATAGTGTACAACGCGACGCCAGGCTTCGCCCAACCCCGAAGCCAATCTGAAAGCCTGTCTATCCCTGCCCTGCGCCGTCCCGGCCATCGCCGTCCCATTACGTCGCCAGCCTTGCAGCGGGTAGTATCCCATTACTCGCCCGCCCGTCGTGTTATGTCGTGCCGATCGCTTATTTGTAGAAATCAAACTTGTTCTCGTCGCTCGTGCTCTTGACCTGGCTTGAGTAGGCATCCTCCAAGTCGCTCTGGATAATGTTGTACCGGTTCTTTCGCACCGCCCGGAGACCGGCCTCCTGCATGATGGCGGCGATGACGGCACCGCTAAGAGGGTCGTTGCGCACGATTAGGGAGTCGAGGTCGACTTCGGGAGCCAAGCTCATCTTGCTGGCAATGGTGGAGAAGATAAGTCGGCGCTCGCGGCGATCCCTCAAGCTGGGGAACTCGATCTTTCGGTCCAGACGACCTGGACGCAGCAGCGCGGGGTCGAGCGTATCGGCACGGTTGGTGGCCATGATGACCTTGACGTTGGCAGTCTGGTCGAAACCGTCCATCTGGTTCAGCAATTCGAGAAGAATACGCTGGACCTCACGGTCGGCACCGGTCTGCGCGTCGAAACGCTTCGTCGCGATGGCGTCGATCTCGTCAATGAAGATAATTGCAGGGGCGTTCTCGCGGGCCATTCTGAACACGTCGCGGACCATTCGTGGACCTTCACCAAGGTACTTCTGGACGAACTCGGAGCCGACGACGCGGATAAAGTTTGCCGTCGTAGAGTTGGCAACGGCCTTGACCAACATGGTCTTACCCGTTCCGGGAGGGCCGTACAACAGCACACCGCGTGGGGGGTCGATACCAATCTGTCTGTAGAGGTCGAAGTGCGTTAGAGGCAGCTCGACAGCCTCGCGAATCTCCTGCTTTTGCATATCCAGACCACCAACGTCGGCGTATGTCACATCAGGCTTCTCGTCGGCGCCGAGCATAGCAATGGAGGAGTCGGCTTCAGGAGGGAGGATATCGACGAGGGCGTTGGAGTGGCGGTGGAGAGCGACGGAGGACGAAGGCTTGAGCTTCTCGCGGTCGAGAGTCGACAGGATGCGTACGACATAGTTGGAACCCGTCGATGACTGAACAATTCCGGTGCTGCAATGCTTGGGTTAGCTATGGGAGCTTTGTGAGCTGGTTCTGCGGCGGGGCGGAAGTACTTCTGGTCGATGGCCTCCATGAACTGTCCGATGACCAAGGGAACGCTTTGGATTCTCTTGATCTCCTCCTGGGCGCGAACGAGCTCGCGTTTCAAACTCCTGTCAAGCTGGTCAGCAAACTGAATAGCTACCGCCGGAGGCGGCAATGCTACCTTTGCTCATCCTTGATGTACTCCTCCTGCAGCTGGATGTACTCCAGTTGCCTTTGCAGCTTCTTCAAGGTGGCATAGTCGTCGCCTCCTTCCGAGGAGATGCCCTCAAAGTTCTCAATGCTAGGGATTGTCGAGTGCGCCGTCTTCTTGGGAAGGAAGTGGTTGGCCGCGTTTTCCACCAATACGTCACCCATCGTGTCTGATGTGAGAGTAGGAGATTTCTAGATATTCGGGGACCGAATATAAAGTTCCAGAGACGAACACCCGTTGAAGTCGAGGGTGATGGGGTCGCGTTCGTTGACGATGGCAAGTTGATGTTCCGAGGATGGGTGGGTGTGACGACGCTTGTTGGCTAGCTTGGCGGTAGGCGTCAATGGCTACGCATGCAGCCTTTCAGCCCGGCTTAGTCAGGTTTAGCTAGAGTTCGTAGGATCACGTGCGAGCCTTTCTGAGATTGTACTTGATTGGCTGGAAAGTCAACCTCCAACGGGGCGAGATGCCTGCGGCAGGTTACCCAGGCTGTAGGCAGCGAAGACCTCCGATTGGCCCTAGTGGGTCCCTTCCCCGACAAACAGTGGGGGGATTTCCGACATCCCTGCCCTGATGTTGAGAGGGTCTCTCCTGCTATCCACTGTTAAGGAACGTACGCAGGCTTTCATATGCGATGCTAGCAATGCCATCAGTGCCGGCACCTGTCTCTTATCAGACCCCAATCTCGGTGGGATGATGGAGGCGTGATTCACCCGGATGCCTCGTTGGGCCTCCCCTACGCTTTCCACTGCGTATTCTCTGTACGGTATTACCTAGCACTGTACGGTGTCAGTCACAGGCACACCTTCTTGGCCTACCTATAAACCCCCGTTTTTGACTCCTTCAACTTCGTCGTCTCCAGCCGAACCAAGTCGGCCCCCTCACTATTGAACCGTCTGGAGTGCCTCGCTTCTTCACCGATCCTCCAGACCGCCTGATACATACTAGCGGTTTATCGTGCTGGCTGTCAGCTATCTGCTCCTCATTCGTCTACCTTGTCGTCTTCAACATGTCGTCGTCGATTGCGATTCCCGTGACCCCGTCGTCGTCGTCGACCTCGTATGGCCACCACCACCAATCAGCACAAGTTCGTGGTGCTACCAGCTCGTCTTCCTCCACCTACTCGAGCTCTCCGCGAACCTCGTCGCCCTCATCCGCCCAGAAGCAAAAGATGGCCCATCAGCGTCGACCTAGCCTCCTCAGTATGTCGCCTCTCCAGTTTGCAGGCCCAGTTGAGTATGCGTTGCACTACCGTGGAACTGTTAGTAACAACGATAGGCTCGGCGTTGTCCAAGCAGGAAAGCACCGTTATCAACATCGGCGACCCAAACGGAGCACCCCGTCTCGTAAGAAGATCTTACCCCAAGCTGTAGCTTTGCTGACAAGGCTCCCAGATCTCTTACCTCTCCTCTAGCCAAGGATTCGCATGGAACCCAGGTATGCCTATGCGGTCCAATAACCCAAAACGTCACTGAACACCCGCGCAGAAATCTTCCTACCATCCTACGTCGACTGCGACTACGTCCCTCTCGAAAACCGCCGGGAGCCCGTACACGAGATTGTCCTCAGCGACGAGGAGATCAACAATATGTTTCCTCAATGACGGCGCCTCACCCCACATGGTGATAACGCGCGATACACGCCCAGAGTTGTTTTAGACCGATGAATTCTCACGAGACCAACCTTTCTGTTCTATACCACGGCGTCCGGATACGACGACCCTTTTCAAACTCGTTCGGCCTTTTTCCCATCTGATCTTCACACACGGCGGCCGATGAGACCATGTCAAGTCCGGGGCATGCATGGTCTCGAGCGAGCGAGCGGATTAGGAGTAGCAGCACGTCTCGCATTTCTTTCGGATGAAGGGCGCCCGTATTATTTCACCGCTTTGGCTTAGGGCTGGCTGGGAGTTGAATCGACTGCAGCGAGACGGGTTTTAACGAGAGCTATATTTCTTATTTGTTGTCGGGTTTTCTCTCCGTATTGGATTGGGCGTTATTCGGTTTCATAGGCACATACCCCCCTCTCATACCGCTGCGTACTTGCTACGGCTTCTCGCACATTTGATTTCGATAACTACATAGTCCAATAGAGTCAGAGGACACTATTCATGGCACTCATTTTCGTCTTCACCCCACATCTGTGGTCCGCCTCGCGGACCAGTCGGAGTGATCGTTAGGCTGTCAGGCATACTGTCTTTTGGCCTCACGAGGTGTGGCCAACGAAGGCTGTGTCGTTCGGCTACACCAGTTGCGGGTTCCGTCGGAGCTGAACATACCGGTCGTCCCCGGCCTTTGACTGGCGACTAATACAGTGTGTGACGTCGTTATCATGGCGCACCAACGCGGCAGACAAGAAGAACCGGAAACCGATCGACTTGACACTGAACATTGGTCGACAAAAACTATTTGAAACGGGAATTTCATCCCTTTGCACGTAAGACTGGATATCGCTAGTCTAGTGCCGACAACCATCCCTTGGGAACCATGAACGCCATGTCCGTCCCAGATGGCGTCGAATAAAAAAGCTGGGAAGAGCCCCGGAAAAAGGAGGGTCCAGCCCAAGTCGAGGACCGCCCGAAAGCGACCTAGGCGTCTTATGGGCGCTATCAATATCTCACTTACCCAACCACGCTTACCGCTACCACCCCCAGCTTTTCGTTATCGGTCGCAATCTACACATTGCCGGGTACCTCCATTGACTTATATAGTAGAGAGTATTACTGCGTAAATGCTTCGACAGTCGAGGCCGCTCCGCTGCGTTGCGTATGGGTCCGTCATTGTTCGGGGTTCACGGCCTTTTCCTGGACGGTGAAACCCCATAGCAGATCCGGCGGAGACTGTCATAGCGCCGAAGGCATGAGTTTCCAAGAAAGTGCACTCGATATTACCTGGACAACTGACGATGGTGAGTGTGCCGACGACAGATAGTATTCCAGAGCACCTGACATACATACCAACATGTGGGGATGACGCGAAGACGGGGGGGATGCGCTGTCTTTGTTTACATGTGCAGCTGTCATTGACTGACTGTCATCCATTGCGCCATCCCTGTCGCTGCCCAAACCACTCGGGCTCAACCTATCCAAAGTGTGATCTTGTTGTCTCTGCTTTATTGACGTCGATCGATCCAGTGCTAGATATTGCACATTGCGCAGCAAGTCACGTTGTCAATGAGCTAGGTATACAGTACCAACATTCAAGGAAGTCCCAACAGGAGGGAGTTCGATGACAAGCCCCCGTACCCACTGTCCGTCGTCCGTCCGTGTTTCCATAATCCGGCCCGGGGATCCCTTGCCTAGGCTGCTGTCCGATCTCGGCAACTATCGGGGGGGTGTTAGTGAGGTCACATGCTCTCGTGGCTGATAAGATAGGGATATGGAGATTAGATAAGAAATGACAAGGCGAGGGGCGCCGTCGCGGGATCTCGACGCGCTGATGCGACCAGCGAAAGTAAACATTGCGAATCAGCCCAGCCCCAGCCCAACCATACCACCACCATCCCGCAGCAAACAGTTTGTCATCGTCCAGAGACCCAATCGACTGAGAGTTGGAAGAGGACACAACCGCGGGGCGAAAGATGGAAGAAGCCCACCGCAAAATCGAGCTCCAATCCCACGAGGACCTCGCCTACCTCCTCGGCAACGTCCGCCGCGCCGCGCAGGACCAGCTCGACAAGGCCTTTCCGCAGATTGAGGGTTCCGAGGCGCAGGAGGACGAATTGCGAGCGCCTATCGAGCGTCTCGTCCACGAAGTAAGCCGCCCTCTGTCCACCTCCCTTTCTCCTCAACCCTCTCCCGCAACACACATAAAAAAAAAACAACCATTACTGACACACTCCGAGTACATCAACAAAACCTTCAAATACGCAGCACCCAATCTCTCCATAAACGGCCTCGACGCCGACCCAAATACCTTCCTCTCCACAACCCGCTCCTCGGAACCCGAAGAGGCCTACGAACCGTGGGACGCGCGCCTCCGCCAAAAGGTAGAGGACCTCGCCCGCGAAGAAGAAGACCTCCTCAACGAAATTGCGGCCCTTAAAAAGTCCATACCCGGAAACGTCGCCGCCGCCACGACGCACGAGTTCAAAACATCCACCGCCGCAGACGAAGCCGCGCTCGAGGCAGCCAAAAAGGCAAAAGAGGAGGAACTCAAGGCCGCAGGCGGGGAACTGCTCCCGCTGGAAGAAATGGAGAGGCAGCCCGAGATGAAGGAGGCATACGGTTCTGCTGTTGGACAATTGGGCAGGCTGAAGAAGGATATGCCGGCGACGGTCGCCAAGATGGAGCGGGCGAGGGTTGCAGGGGAATACACCGTCACGGAGCGGTCATGACGGTTCGTCAGATGTTGGAATTGGGAGTTTTTGGCGTTGGGGTTATACCACATCAGATGATTATTGGGCACATATCCAAATCAATTTGACTGCACTCGAGACGAAAAAAACGGTTGTGCACAACTGGGTGCCGAGTATAAGAAGTCAAAAGTTTGTATAATGCAAAATGACAATTTGCTCAACCACACGTGTGAACCACTCTACAACAAGCTCTTGTTTTAATCACCGCCCCCTCACCCTCTCTGCCACATGAGACTTGCCAACGCCTCTCTAACCAGCTCTCCTCGCCAGCAGCAACTACTCCAAATCGACACCCGAAGCTTCAATGCACACGAACCTCTCCAAAACGTTTATGCCGCAGCAGGGGCCTTGGCAGCACCGTCTGTGGTGACGGCAGTGCCAGGGGCCTGGGCGCCGGCCGGGGCAGTGACGGTCTCGCCGCCCCTGTTCTCAATAACGTCCGAGGCAGGCTGCTGGTTGGCCCACCAGGGCTCCTTGGTCCACTCCTTGTCGTGCCACGGGCCCGCGTCGCTGAGCTCGCAGCCGCCCTGGCACTCGCACTTACCACCCAGACCCTTGGGGAGGTTCTCGGCAGGGATCTGGTTGAGCAGCTCCTTCTGGTAGCCGGAGCCGAGGATGTTGATCTTGGAGACGGTGACGGGGTCGAGCCATCCCTTGACAACACTCCACACGGTAGAGAAACCCCAAGGAGCGTTGATCATGTAGAGCTTGCCGAGGCGCTCGGGGTAGTAGTTCTGGGAGATGACGGAGGCCTGCTTGACATAGCTGTAGACCTGGGGCACGCGGGAGATACCGACGCCCTTGAGGTCCATGATGGTGCAGCAAGTCTCGACGAGGTGGTTGACCTTGCGGGAGCAAGCGGGGAAGCGGGGGTCGGCGCACTTCTCGTACTCGACGGCGAGGTTGGTCAGCATGCGCTCGGCCGTGGTGATCTTGTACATGGCGTTCAGGTCGATGCCGCCAAGCTGCTCGATGTAGAGGGGGCGGCCATCCTGCGGACGCCTGTCAGTAATGCCGCTCGACGATATATGGCGGCTTGCTCACCTTGTCGGTCTTGTGGTAGTACTGGGGGTAAAACTTGAAGACCTCGGCCTTTTCGGGGTAGTCCCATTCGGGAATGGTCTGGTCGAGCTTGGTGGTTTTCCTCCACGTCTCGAACTCAACGAACCTGAACGAGGCGGTCAGTCGATGCTGTGTTTATCATGCCAGGTGTCTTACATCTGCTTGGCGAGGTTGACATCGAACTTGCGGGCACGGAGGAAGCGCAGCTGGTATAACGTTAGCAAAGCTCTCAACGACAACACCTGGATTGAGCTTAGGGACAGACGTACCAGAGTCAGCGTGTCGAGGCGCTTGGTGTAGCCCTCAGATTCGAGAGTCAGGCGCAGCTGGTGGACCTGGGCCAGCTGCTCGGGAGTGAGGTGGCCGGAATGACCAGTCTGCGCCGTGGGAGCGACCGTAGGGTAGTCATACTGGTCGTACTTGGGATCGAATTCCTGCTGGGCCATGGTGGGTCTCTTTTAGGGGTCTTCGCTGACGAAGACGAAGACGAAGGGGGTGAGGTGGTGAAGTAGTTTGAGAGGGAATTCCCAGGAAGCTGGGCGGTTTTGTTCAAGTAGAAGAGGCGGTGATGTAGGTTACCTTCCGAAACGACGGGACTATTTGACCGTTGTTGTTCGTACGGAAAGGTAAAATGTGACCGGGATCGTAGGTGTTTGGAAGAAATAGCTGGATGTGGAGAAGGAAAAGGCGGAAGAGAAGGACGATTGAGAATCTCTTGCACAAATTGTAGGGGCTGGATTGGGAGGTTGAATTAAAGTGAAGACTGCTGACAGTGCTGGCAGAGCAGCGCAGCGCAGCACAGTAATGCCAGGATTCGTCATAGCGACCAGTCGCCCCTGGCTGCCCCTCATAACGGGCCCCAGTTCAGCTAAACTTGTACCCTGCACTTTCTACACCGCACTTGCGCATCCGCAATCTGCCCTGAGATACGGGAGTACGTATGTCCTTGTCGTCCCGTCCAGTCTTACGTAACCTTCTGGGTCTGGCCCACGAGTCGCCAGAGGCGCTGAAGATTGGCTCTCGGGAGACGGCATCCGCCAGGAGGTGACGATGCACTACCTTGTTTTACAGCATTGAAAACCTACCCAGAATGACTTCGTACAGAGCAAACAGTCCGTCAGCAACTGAATCAGGTAGATCTGACATGATATTCAGTCACGGACGCCGGACGGTGCGGGTGTCAGTGCAAATGGATGGTGGTGGCAGTGACAGGAAGATGGTGGCTTGACGGCCGCGCCTAGCTCAGGTCGGCATCGGACGCGTTTTTGTCGTTTATCGAGTGCCATGACGTCTCTGCACTGTAACTGGCGCGCTGCGACGATTCGGTCCGTGGTGTTGCATACTCTGCAGCTAACATGTTCAATCCAACAGTCAGACCAACCAGTAAGCTCAATAAGCGCAAGGGAAGGTGAAGCAGATATACCGAAACAGAATACGCGGAGGTTGTCGGATTTAGCTGCCATGATGTCTAGTTGTTAAGCCGCAGCAAGCACTGAATGAGATTGTATTGCCACGGGGACATGCGCGGCGATGAAATGATGCTTTTGTTTGGTATCGACTCTGCTTTAACCATTCGCCTCGGCCTCGGTCTTCTTCGCGTCTCCCTTGCCCTCCTCCTTGTCTTTGCGCTTTTGCACAACCTCCCAGTTGTAGACTCTCGCAATAGCAACCTCCATGGTCTGTCTTCTTCGTTAGCGAATGACCGCATCTGCGTGCGCGGAAGACGTACAGTTATCTGCTCTCTCAAAAAGTCCAAGTCCTCCTCGCAGTTTGATAAGCTCGTCTGCGCTGTCGACAACTTGGATTCCAACAGTGTTTCGGCCTCATCGACAGGGTACGACAGCATTACGTTGGCCTGTTGCTGTGTCAGTCTCGCCACCTCCTCGAGCATGTTCCTCGGGGCCAACGGACGCCTAGCCAGATGTACACCTCCTTCGTGGGGGGAATCTTCGCCTTGGAGTATAGCGTATCGTTGAGCTCAAAGGTCGTCTCGATCGGCTCGTCGTCGTCCTGCCCATTGTGAGCCTCACTCCCCAAGTCTAAGAAGACCGTTGACTCCTACCTGACGCAGCTTCAGGAACCGCACTGAGTCGAGTGTCTTCTGAATGTCGGGAATCTTGTCCTTCAGCCCAGCCACTCTCTTCTGGAGATTCAGCTCCATGAATTGGTATTTCCTGCGGCATCCAACTGTTACCAAAACATCCCACCACATTTCCCCGTCCGTGAGCTCTGGCTCGATTTCGACTCGGTTCCTCGGTGCGGGCGCACCACTTGCGATGCCCGGATCGACTCACGAAATCATCTCCTGAAAGTTGCGCAGGGTCGGCTCGACATCTTCGCGGGTCGACACGTAGTCTTCCACCTTATCGACGAACGGCGCCTTGGGAATACCTCGGGGGTTGCTGGGCGTGGCATCCTTGCTGCAACAAGGAGACGTCGTTAGCCCGGTCCTTTCGTGCGATGAGAAAAATAAGTCGGAGATACTAACCCAGCCGTTTCTGGCTTCTTTCCTTCTGCCGACATGGTGAGAGTATGATTAGATGGTGCTTCAGCGCATCACCCGTTGATCGGAGGGAACTTGGGATTTTTCGCCAGTGGTGTGGAGGGGAGCTGCAGTGACGGTGTGCTGCCCAGCTCTCAGTGGCCTGTTCACCGAGGTGAGGGGCACTTTTTATGGTTCTACACCGAGCTCACCTGCGATGCGTAACCATCATTCCACACTTTAGTGTACCATTTCCCCAACTTCAACAAGCCTTCCGTTTCCTGCCCTTCTGATAATTGGACCACACTGATGAGGACTCCGCTGCCGCTAAGAGAAACTTCTTGTAAAACCACAATCTTCGTATGCAGGCTGTGATCATCACTCTTCACAATTACAAGCCGCAATTTAAAAATTATCCGTACTCAGTATCAGAACAACTACCCGCAATAACCCAGAATTCCAAACGACGACTTCTCCCCAGTCACAATATATACGACGCAGCTTATCCCCAAACTTGGCTCTTCTTTTTGCAAGAAGTTGCTGGCTCTGCTGAAAGAATTCTGCAGCACGACACCAGTTGGTGAACTCGAAAGGCTTTTTGGGGCTCAGTTCCGGACGCGTGTTGCGGTTGTTGCCGGATACGGTGCGACAAGAACGAGAACTGACAGAGTCATGAAGTAATAAACAGGTTGGTTGCTGAATGCAAGACCATTCTTGAGGTCCTGCCACCGCATCGTTTGACTGTCCATAATCGCTGCTTGGGGGAAAGACTAAAGTTCAGTTCGGGTTGCTTTGGCTGATCGAACAAATTGGAGGGTCGGCCACTGCTACTCGGGAGGCCACTTATCCTCAGAAAACACGCAAGGCATCTAATTTAAGTAGTAAAAAGAGTTGAAATCGTGATAAAGTTGCCCTGAAAGTGTGTAGCTCGTATCTTGCTCTAACACGACACCCTAAAAGAGCAGAAGGGAATCGACGCCGCCGAAAGCGAAAGCGAAGTTTGACTTCCCTGTGGCGCGCGGCCACAAATTCGGTGGCCACTGACAGAAGGCTTCTTTACGAGACCAAAGCCCAAAGCCCAAAGCCCGTTTCCTACCCATTTGACCCCAAGTCCATAAGCCCAGCCCATGCGTCCTACCCAAAAGCAAAACAGGCCATTATTTGGGTCCCCATGGGCCCCGCGGCCTGGGGCTTTCCCAAAAATCAGACTGAAGACTAGGTAAGGTAGGCAAAGCCCAGCGAAGCAAAAGCAGAGCAATTGGAACGGCATGATATGCCTCTTCGACCCGCTCTCAACCAAGCTTGTGGCGGCACATTGGCTGATGATTGCTGAGAAATATGTTAACTGGACGAACTCCCGTGATAGGTTGAGCGTACAGAATGCCTGAAATCGGACTCCGAACCCCGCCCTGGGCTTCCCACAGACCTCCTCATACGAATGGAAGTACCTGGAAACAACCTACATGAGGTGGCCCGACTGCAGAACCTGGCTCACAACCAGATGCATTCCTGTGCTGGAAGTTGACGAAACCCATGCTCTAGGGCTTCATTGGGGAAGTTCCAACACCCCATTGTTGTCGCATGCAACGACGCTCGAGAATGTCTGGAACGAGCTTGAGGACGCGGCACGCCAACCAACAAGCCATCATGGATTCAGTTGTAACTTGTCGGCTTCATTCGAAACTTACACGCTTTGCGGGTGCAGAAAGACGAGGTCCTGAAGCAGCTCGAATTGGATAACCACATAACGTCGGCGTCGGCGACACTCGAGCATCAAGTCAACATTGGAGATGCTCCTCAAAGGCTCAACCCGAGAGCTAAAGCGCTAGGCACCTGCCAGACTGCGGAGAAGGACGGTGGATTGGTTCTTACGTGCACTTACGAAGGCATTGGCGGTGTGGGGTTCAGTGAGGCGGATCTCAAGGAAATCAACGAGAGTGTTGTATTGTGCCACAACAACCTCGAGCCGCGTAACATGCTCGTCAACAGTACAAAGTCACGCAAGGATGGAGAAAGTCCGTCGTACGAAACTGCCGCCATTATTGATTGGGAGATGGCTGGGCTTCTGCCCTTTGCGTTCAAACTGGATTGCAACGAGAGCCACCTCGAGTTCTCAAACCATTCGTTGAGCTGATATCGTCTCTTGAAGGAGAAAACTGCCGGTATGGTGCCGTCTGGGCCTGCCCACAGTAAGCTCATCAGGGCATTCGGGGTCATTTCTTAGGCCAGCAAGAAAGCTACGCCAGGGTGGGCGGGGCCTGTGGTGCTATCGAAGCTGTTGAAGCGAACGCGGGCGAGAGAGAAGGATTTCCTTGCAATCTAAGCTTTTCAACAGCATTTCACTAACATTAACATTACAGCTGACAAAAGAAGAGATATAGCCTCGGGCAGATGCGAAACTTTCCGAAACCGAGAATCGAACTCGGGGCTATGCCTAATCTCTCGAGGAATGAGAGGGCATCATGTTGGCCACTACACCATATCGGATATGACATGGAAGATAGTGGTGCTGCGGGGACCTATGTCTTTTCTAGCGGGTCGCGGCGGGCCTGAACCGTCCGCTTCTTTCAAGCTCTGGAAGGCGACATGAGCTCGCTGCGTACAGTACGCAATTCCCCTACTTACCAGAGTAGTCAGTGTATCAGTTATAAACGAACCTGGCAACTAAAATCTTTTCACAGTTGATGAACATTCTAAGACACGGTTACTAGCCTCTTTTACTCGGTATGTCGTTATATTGCCGGACACAGATAAGGTTTTGAGAACGGGAATATGTGGGCCTTCCGGTCTTCGGCCACGGAGTCTTTGTGGATCGTATTCGGAAGTTTGCCGGAAGTTCAAACTTTGCGCCTCCGACGTCACCCCATGCTCCGAGGAACACTTCCAGCTCTTAATCAACGGCTAAGCGTCACGATCGAGACTTCAGAGCCTTTCATTGACTCGAAGCTCTCTGTCCGAGTCTCACCTCGTTCTGAGCTAACCGCATTTCAAGTCTGATCGTGGGGTAGCGGCTGGCTCGAGTCGAAGAACAGTGGCCGTCTCTCGCTAATTGCCTTGATTGGAAGTGAGAAGTCTGGTTCGTGGGGTATGAAGCTTGATTTGAACTGACAAAAACTTCTCACCGGGCATAGCAACCAAATCATAAGCCTCATACGTTGTGAACGGACAATCACCTGCCCTTCTGCGGACAGCACCGGGTTCCGGGAGATGAGACGAGCTAAACATCATCACCAACGCCCGGCCAAAAGCATTGGGTTTTCTAAACCGAGGTTTTATTCGACCACAGCGGTCGGGTTGAGCCGCTCGTCTGACAATACACGTTGCGACGTCGGCATAACCCAAGTCACAACCCGAGAAGAAGAACGTCTGTCCTTGACTCCAAACGGTATCGTCGTCTGAGTAGGCACGGAGAACACCAAACTTCCGCTGGCCGAAGACGGACGCAAGGACTGACGCAGGACTCTTGTGGCTTGCACAGGCCGTAGGCTGCTAGACGCCCGCCACGAAGAGACCCAAGAGAAGTCAGATGTTGTCGAGTAGATAAATCATGAGACCCTGCCACTCCCTGGCTCTGATCCTAGCTTGTGAGGGTAATGAAATGGCGGCCATCATACACCCATCCGAGCGAAATCGCATGAAGCCTCACTACCATCACTGAAGCCCCCTTCGCCATCGTCGACCACCGTCCATCGTCGACCCTTTAGCATCACCTCCACCGACACCGCCGCGGTCTCAGCTGCTATCAAAACAAGATGGAAACCCTCGATTTATGCCACAGCAGTGCGCAACGTAAGGCTTCCAACTAGAGAAGACTCCAAGGCACAGCTGCGGGCTCGCCACAAGGAGGCCAGGCCAGGAACTGCGTTTGCCCTGACACTCTACCGTGGTTCTCGACGCTTTTTGAAAGCTTCACAGGCCCTTAGGACATGAGCCCGGAGAGCTTTCCGTCATTCCCAAAAAAAAAAAAGAAAGATTGCCAGTCTCTCATCGGGGAAGCTCAAAGGATTTGCACTTGAATTGTATCTCTTAGCCTGCCGCTGCCGCAGATCGACAGAGAGTACAAATCAGAAGTTCATGGGCCATTCCGAGAGTTGTTCGCCTCCCCCGCATACATACCATGTACAGTCCAGTCACAACAGTTTGTCGAGGATATTTAGCTGACGTCAGAAGACCAGTGTGGTCTTCGCTCAGTATCACCATGTGTAAAGACAACGTCTTCAAGACGTGTTATTCGACAGTTGTCAGTTGGTGCCACACGATGGATCTCGTTTGGCCTGAAGATTCGTCTCGCACCACAGTAACGTCCCACTTTGCCAGTCGGCGCTTGCAAATTTAACAATTCGGCCTATATAACACTACGCAGGGTAACACTGTTGGAGACTTCGTATGATGCGGATATGGGTATCATGTCTTCCGAATAAGATATCGCTCTCAAAACGCCACGTATCGGGCACATGTCCAACCGTTTGTAGCGTATAGCCCTGCACTTCCCATGCGAACCCGATTTCCGTTTGTAATGCTCATAGGCAAAGATGCTGACATGTCCGTTCAACAATCCTCGGACGAATTTCTCCATTTCAGACGCCTCGCAATGCCTCATTCAAAAGAAAGACAAAGAGGAAACACCGCCACAAGTGAGCAGCAACCAGCTCACCCGAGTATGTCAATCTGCAATCAACCACTCTCCTCCCGTCCGCTGCTGTAGCCACTCTCTGCTCCACCCGCTGTGGCAACAGAGCTACCGGTAGCCACTGGATCAGCACTCATGCTTTTGCTCCGACCTCTGACCGTGCCAGCGGCCGCGACGGCACTGCTACTGCTTCTGCGTCTCGGGGCCCTGGCTGGAAGGGGAACATGCATATCATCGCTGCTGTCCTGCTCGTCACTGGGTTCATCTTCATCGTCGGGCTCCGCACCTTCCTCGTCGCCACTGGTCATCTCCTCGTCGTCGGGGTACTGGATATCCAATATTTGGCCGCGAGAGACGGCTGGTCCAACTTTCGGTCCGTCAACGTCGTCCAAATTGGAGTCCGTATCAGATTCCGAATCAGAAGAATCACTGTCGAAAGCGAAGTACATTCCAGGCGGAGGGAGGGGCATAGGTGCCAGTTTCTTGACGTTGCGGGACGTGTACTGGATGCTGACCGGAGGGCGGGACCGTGGTAATGTATGTTCCGCGGGGGTAGACGGTGCCAAAGGTGAGGTTATACGTTTGACGATGCTAGGCAAGTCACCGTGTTTCAAGTTGCAAGAGGTCGCAGCGATGGAGTCAGCCTTGGGCCGTTTGGTAGTGGCGACAACCATGAAGTGGTCATCAGGCACCACACCACCGAGGCCGCATGCATCTAGCGTACTCGAGGGTGGGCGCTGAGGGCTTGTGGACCAGGGGAAATCCGCATCGATGTCAGAGTCAGCCTCATCAGACCCAGTGTCAGTAGCCACCGCCACGCTGGGAACCTTTCTCCCATCGCTGAGGGGTCGGTATGGCAAAGCAGAGGCCGAAGCAGTGCGGTGAGGTGGGTCAGGTCTGAGGAAACCCGTCGCCGTCGGCTGTTGGTCCTGTCCGGAAGAAGTGACGTATGACGAAGGGGATGCGTCGCCTGGGTCACCGGAGAGGTCGGTGCAGAACGGAGCACCACTATAGTAGATGATGGCGCCGTCCAAACGTCGCTTCTTGCGGCGGGACGTTCCAGACCTACTGTTCTCCCATCGAGACTCGCCGCCGTTGTTGCTCTCCTCGACGGCACCAAAAGACGAGCCAGTGTCATCGAGGGAAGTCTGTTCGGCGGATGACGATTGATGACGGAACAGCGGTTGATAATGGAAACTGTCGGTCGATGAAATGCACCGGTCGAGCCTGAATTGGTCCGACGTGTACATCCCGGAGGAGCTGGAGTGGCCAGCCTTGGTGCCCATGGGCATTTTGCGCTTCTTTTGTAGGCCGTCTTCGGCTAACTCGTCAGACTCATCGGAACGACTCATCTGAGAAGTGTTCCCAGAACTGTCGCTGCTAAACCTTGTTCCTTCGGTACCGCCGCGCCATCGGATTTTCCGACCGTCAGCCGACAGCTGAAACTTTGTACTCTTCTCAGACACTGCGCTTCGAATGTAGTCGGGTGCGACATTCAACATGTGCAATTGAGCCATGTTGCATAGCAAATTTAAGTAGACCCAGCCGTCGGCATCAGGCGACACATCGTAGTAAGATGCCAAGCCGGTAAGATGAGGAGGAGCGAGGCCGAGATGTCGGATGTAGTCCATGTTTTCATTGGGGTTCTGCAGACGATCAGGGTCGAGATCCCGTGGGCGGGTAGGTCGTTGTTCCGGAGGCGGTCGGTTGGGTGGCGACGTGCTCACTTCGCCAGTGACAGCCGAGTTGCCACCGGAATCAGGATGCTCGTGAGAGTTGGATGAGGACCCATTGTCCTTTGCCATCCCCCTCTTCTCGTCGAAGCCGATGCGAGCTTCTCTGCATGGCTCGTTGTGTGGTAGGAGAATGTTGGGTGGCCCATGGTTCGTCGTGGTATTACCGGTCGCTGGCTCCACCATGATGGGGGCTAGGTTGGCGATGTTGGCAGAGGCTTTCGGCAAGTCTCTGGCGAGGCTTTTGCCGGTGATCCTGCCGGTGAATATTTGTTCCAGCCTCCGCACAATCAACTTCTTCTTGTCCTTGTCCGTCATGACCGTGTGCCTCGGATACAGGCCCTCGGGTATATCTTTAAGGTAACTCTCCACCTTTTGCTCTGAGGATCTCGCCCGAGAGCTGATGGATGGTCTCGCGATGGACGTCCCAGAAGAGTTGGCCCCGGTCGACATTGACGCATAGGCAGAATCGACTGGCCGAGAGTGAGAACCGGATGATGAAGATGCGTGCTTCGACATTGACCCGGAGCCGGAGTCGAGTCTGGCGGCATGTCTTGTCTTCTTGCGTGCTGAAGATGCGTCGGCACTGGGCGTATTGCTTTCCAGGCCCGAGGCAAAGTCTCGCAGTGTGCTTTCTAGTTCCCTCTTTTTGCGTTTTGGAAGCCCATGCATCTTGATTTCGAACAGCTTGTCTCGTTTCATCAATTCGGGTCCTTTGTGCTTGTATCGCTTCAGCTCGTTCTTCAGTCTCTTGATTTCCACGGTCAGGTCGTCGATAACACTGCGGTAATCGTCGGCGCTACTGCTGTGAGTCGCGCTCGGCTTGAGCAGTCCAGAAACGGGGGGCCTCAGCAGGTGTGCCGGATAGCTGGTGGGCTTCGGTACGTCTTCGTTGGAGGAATCACTCTCCTTTTGAAAGAATGGAGGATCGACTGGCAATTGTCAGTTACGGTCACTTTGCCAAACAGCGCCTCGCTTACCATCCATTGCTTGGGAGTACAATGCGGTGGGGTTTTCGTTGTTCTGGTCGAACCATCTTTTGGGATCGCTTGGGCCGGTGTTGTGACTCTCACCAGATGAATTTCTTCGTGGCGAGCACAACGAAACCGAGCTGGCAGCGGCGGCTGCGAGGGTCGACGCCGCTCTTTCGCTGGCCTGACGCGCGAGTCGGTGATGCAGGAGGGTTATTGAGTGCTCGGGTGACGAGCGACGGGGCAATGGATGGCCTTTCGGCGACGTCGGCGGTTGCGCGCCTTGCGATTGCTTGACTTTGGGCATGATGGCGGCATAAAGACGTCTTCTGTCTATTTCCTTTGGAGGTGTTGGATTGCTTCGGCTACGGTGAGAGGCGCTATAGAGGCGACATGGGGTTGGGGGGGTATTGATCGTCGTCGTAGTAGCCGTGGTGTCGGGTTATTCCACTTGGAAAAGTGGAAGTCTCTGGTGAGTGTTGATACTTGAAGGTTACTGTGACTGTAAATGAGGCAGGCTGTCAGTGTCTGAAGAACTCAAACGAAAATGAGCGGGTTAGGGTGTTGTTGAGGTTGACGGCTGTGTATGTCAAGCTGGCCGTGAACTGTGATTGGTCGAGACATCGATCGATCGATCGAAGGCTGAGGTGAGGTATGACGACAGCCTTCATCAGAAACCCGACTTTGTGAAATGTAGCACCTACAATATTGAGAGAAACATGCGCCTCAGACCGCTGCTAAAACAGTTCAAAAGGAAGGGAGTAAGCCCTTTCAAAACACTCGGTTTGCTTCTTGAACTGCGAGAAAAGGTCGCACAGAAGAAGTGGACAGCACGCGTGACGCAGTCGGCACCGCAGAACAACGGAAAACAGCAGCCAGGAAGCGGAGTTGGGCTGGCCGGGGGGCCGCACTGCTCACACTCTCACAAGTCGACTGTTGGCGACGGTAAAAGACGAGTCTAGAGTCCGGCGCAAAAGATGTCGGTAATAGCCAGGCGCCGGGTGGGTATCGCAGTGGAGACTTGGGCCAAAGAATTCGTCTCGCGACCTCGCGAGAAGAGCCAAGAATCTGTGTGAGATGTACTCGGTCACCCTTCTCGGGCTTGCTGGGTCATTTACACAGGGTGAACTGGCTTGAGAAGATGAAGGCCGAGTGGAATCTTCGGGTGGGTTCCTGACTCGACGAGAATAGCCGGCTGGCTGGCGAAGAGGTGAGTGGAATTCGCAAAGGTTCCGTGAGGGTGCCGACAGCTTGGAGGGATTCCCGACAAGTGGGACCTGTCAAGATGAGTGAACGGTGTCTGCGTGGTGAGGCCGCAAGTGAGTGTAGGCTCGCCCAGCTGGTGGTTGCGATGAGATATCTGTAGCAATCGTGATGTGGTGGATGAAGCTGTGCAGGATATCAGTCGAAAAGGCGCAAGAAGGCAACGCGATGTTCGACTCTTCGAAGCTTGAACTCAGAAAAATCGTGGATCGAAAGGCCAAAAGTTGATGAGAAGGCAAAGAAGGCGAAGGTCAGGATGGAGGTGTCTAGCGGGATGAGACGGGGATTGGTCTCCACGCCCCTCCGGCAACGAACAAATCGGCCAACACAAGGCCAATCTGTGTTGGATAGCAGTGTCGGTAGGCCAAAGCAGAACAGTGCAGACCAAGGAGTATAGCAGGGCAGAGCAAGGGAAGGAGGGACCAGCAGAAGCGAAGTGTGGCCCTACCCAGCACGCCCTCAAGCCGGAATAGCTGCCTGCGCCAGTATACAGGCGGGCAGGGAGGTGGTTGCGATACGTTGTTGTCGAGTAGAGTGAATGTATCAGAGTGGTGATTTTGTGTGCGCTGAGCACGTTACCGGTAGAGAAAAGTGAGTATATGCAGTCAGTGGCAGTCAGTATCAGTCGAGTTTGGGGGTGTGCGTGAGGTAAGAGCCAAGGCCACTGCCGTAACCTCACTTTACACGCCCTGTCATTTTGCCCGTCCCTTTGCTTGTACTGTGCATTGGCTCCCAGCCAACACGCTGCCAGAAGAAAACACATTTGCGCGCACCCACACAGAGAAAGGGACAGAGCAGAGTGGAATAAACAGACGAGTGAATGAGGTCGAGTTCATGGCTGCGAAACGTTTCGAGAGCCTAGCCAGTTCTCCACGCGCAGGTGGCAGGTGCGGCCCCACAGCAGCATGGAAGGTCTTTGGTCTGATCTCCAGGTCGTTGCAGGGTTCTTGGGATCGAGAGTCAATCGAAGAGGCAAGTGGGTCGACAGTCCGAGGGGTGGTTACCGAAAAGGGGGGGGGGGGGGGTTCGCGGCAACNNCCGGGGGGTGGTTACCGAAAAGGGGGGGGGGGGGTGTTCGCGGCAACCACGACTTTTGGACCTCCTTGGACTACCATTCCTTCCGTCTTCCCTGTGTTGGGAGGGCAGTGACATCCAGACCCAGAATTGGTGGCAGCCGCTCAAGGTACGTTCCTTGCCTAGGCGGCACGCAGCATTCGTACGTGTTAACTGTGTGGTCTAGGTAAGTAAGTAGGCATGTAAGCACACAGTCTGTATTAGTAGATGGGCAGGCCTAGGCCCAGACCCTCTCCTCTGCGCGAGAACTGTGCGGCGCCTTCCCCTCCTCCCCGTCTGACCTCGTGTGTTGCTCTTGCCTGCAAATACTTCGTATACATAGTACTGCAAAGAACATGGCAAGGTGCTGCTTTGCATTTTCTGCTCGACACCTGGCCTGCTCGAGCTGGCTCATGCCCTGTGTGGGTGTGACGGGCATCCATGCCATTGAGTTCCTTCTGTACTGTGTAAGTCGAATGGAAATTACGTTATCAGCTGGAGCGTCGGAGCGTGTGGATGACTGGTCGAGGTGATCACTTTCCTTCAGAGTTGTTAGCGCCTGACGGTGACCATCGCCTTCCTACTGTACTCCGTACTGTGTATGGCTAAGCAGGGCCCTTGGACATGAGGTGCTGTCACATCACGTGCCGCAGTCGCTTAGTGTACAACTCACATTCGGGCCCGGTTGCGGGTTGCGGTGGCAAACTGCCAAACTTGCGGACCAAACTTGCGGAAAGGCTGGAAACATCCGTCAGTTTCCATTCCGCGAACCACTTCTCCCGGCCGGGCTCGGTGCCTGACTGGCCTGTGACGCCTGGGTACCTCCTCCAAGCCAGACACTCCTTGCTGTGTAATGGCGGACGAGACTTTGCAGGCCTCCCTGGTGCCGGTGCCAGTGCCAGTGGCAGCACATCGTTGTGTAAGTGCACACACAGTAGGTACTGTAGCAGGTCATGTACACAACCTCGTCCCATGATTGCCGGCAAACTGTGGTGAAGAAGCCGATCACTATTGCTTGATCGCCGACACCCACCAGTTTGTGATGCGTGGAGGACCCTCGGCGGCTAAGGCTGTGAGGTAAGTTTTGTATGTAGAAAAGACATACTTGTACTGTTGTATCGGTACTCCGTACGGCAGGCCTTTCGCTTCACTCACTGCCTAATTGCTGACTGGGCCGACAAAGCTGTGGCAGCGATCAGTAAAAGCGAGTGCGACCGTGGAAACGCGTCCGACGCTTGCCTGGACGAGCGTAGCGCTGGCTTATGTCATACACCAGGCATGCTACGGAGTATACAGATACTACTACGTAATATCTTGTGTGGCAGGCAAGAGAACAAACAGGAATTATTCAGTTTCAGGGTCATTCGCAATTAGAGTTCATCCTCGACATGATGAACCAGCTGCTGCGGCCGGTTTGCGTCGTGGCATCTGTTGCGTCAGAAAAAGAAGGCAACCACCGGCTATTACCTATGGCACCGTAAGGATCGAACCCAGCAACCTTCAGTACCTCCCTCCTCCTTCCCTTGATGTAACTGCGTCAGCGTCGCACATCGTCCCTAGTTCTCATTGACTTGACGTAGGGATGGAGGGTCCGGACTTGGCAAAAAACAAAGGTACTTGTAAAGCAATACATAGCACTGCGTACAGCACGTGGTAACTACCTACAGGTGTATGGAGTGAGGCCCCTGAAAGCAGGTAGTTATTAATGCGAAATGACAGCCGGCATTTGTTGAAGGAGTGTCACCTTGTCTGCGGCCTGTGCCTTCTTCCTACTACACTAGGTAGGTAAGGTAAGTAAGGAGTACAAGTAGGTAGTATACATGGCAGTAAGGGGGAGAATCATCGCAGCCAATCAACAGCCCCAGAATCTACCCACGGGCCGTAAAGTGGCCCGGCAGCTCCCAGTAGAACCCGCAGTCGGGCTCGTGAGGTCTGCGATCTCGCTTTTGCTGTGTCATCGACCACGACGCCGTGCCTTGCCTCACACGAGAGAACACAGCATACTAGATTGGCTGCAATTATTTACACGGTTCATGGCACGCGCGCTGCTGCTTCATGCCAGCGCCTTCATCGCCGATTTGCAGTTTTTCTTGCCACATTGCGCTTTCCCGACAGCCACCAATACCGCACGACCTGGTTCAACTCGACTGTACGCAGTACGGAGTACAGTGACGAGTGTTTGCTACACATAAAGCTAACGATACGGAGTACTCACGCCAGGAGAAAGGGCTGTTGCTCCCACCGCATCGCTGCCGCTATTTGTCGTACGCAGTAGTGTCGTGTAAGTGCGACCATCCCAGAAAGGTTGCTGCTCATCGCGTCAATCAGCCGCCAATCTTGACTTTGGGTTTCTCCTCGGTATACGCCCAGGATCCTTCAATCATCATCAATCTTTCGTGTCATGCCTTTGATGGAACGAACGAACGAACGAACGAACGAACGACCGACCTTTGCTCCAATCACACGCCGCGGAATCGTCTCCGAGCATGTGCTCCACCTTTCTCCATCTCGATGATTGACCCACACTTCTGCCTTCTGTCATCATAGCAGGATTGATCGGCAGGCCAACCCCAAACAACGACAACCACTAACACCTGCACCATTGCACGTCACCGTCTGACCAGCTGCAAGAAGAGACTCTATCATTGAGCAACATCGCTGGCCACTCGCTGCACCACGTCATTCTCTGGTCTGACCATCCAGCCCAACAGTCGATAATGCAGACCTCACCTTAGGGCTGCGCAAACGCCGATCACCTGCCCTTTATAGCAGATGCTCACTCTCAGGTACCGGCCCCTACCGTCCCTTCCCGCCTTCTTTTTCAGGGTCTTCTTGGGCAGAGCTTTGTGTTGCTCATGTATTGGGATCCCTTCTGGCCATTTCCGCCGTGTACGATTATGACGCAATCGCAGGACTCGTAGCATCCGCCTTGCATGTCACCACCTGTCTCGCCCGCCTCCTGGCTCGAAGAAAGACATGACGATGATGACACAATATCACTGCGACCCATCGATGGATCACGGGGGAAATCACAGAGAGAGAACGCTTCCGGAGGTGTGGATGGGATCCGGGCGTGGGTGATCGGCGGTGTCATGGCCGGGCGCCGCCGAAGAGAGAGGACGAACGGCCCCGCCTCGTGGGAATTATTTCGCCCTGTGCAGATTTGCCTCTGTCTGAGTGTTCGGACTCAAGACTTGACTTGACGAAAACACAGACGGTCCGTCTCGATAGCACAGCCAAGACGTAAATCAGAGCAAGAAACGGCTTCCGGCAATGTCTTGGGCGCGCTCAGCGCTAGCATTATTCCAACCAATAAGCCACCGCCGCTCCGAGCTCTGGAACGATGTTCCTCTTCTCGATCTCTATGAGCCGCATCGTTAGCGTGGATCGGAAGCTTACCAAGACCCTTCGTGCAGCAACAAAGTTCGCCTCTGCTCATCGCCACGTCTCCTCGTCTCACTTCCCCCAAGCCGAAGGCCAAACACACTTCTCCGACGACAACGACAATCTTGATCGCCATTTCAGCCAGTCATCGCGGGCCACATATCGGGTTTTGACAGATTCGCGATCCCTTCTACCCTGCGCAAGTCTACAGATTCCCATTTCGATGGCCACAGTTTCGCATCTGGACGCCAAACCCCCATATGGAATTCCCCCCCCCCCCCCCCCCCCCCACCCCCCCCCCCAATTGGAATCCCCCCCCCCCCCCCGGTCGAGATCTCCTCAATCCCTCAACGGCCAACCATTGCTGTGGAGCAGGTCCTTCCAGATATCGGGCACTCGCAACAAGGAATGGAGTGTCTTTCCCCGCGGTTGCACGCCGTCAGTTGGTCATCGAGGGTGTATCCGTACCCAAGGGCCGGTCGCATTTGCTCTGCCCAATGCCATTCAGCCTCCTGATGCCTGGCGCACTCGATCTTGAGCTCCACGGGCCCGCCCGGCTCGCTTATCAGCCGCTGGCGACGTGACGAGCCCTCGAGCCCTCGAGCCCTCGAAGTCGCGCTGATGAAGAGTCACGCGTGCTTGGAGTGGCACCACCCGCCTTCCACCCATTCCTATTCCACTTCGTTTCTGTACTGTGGCTGTCTGCATGCTTTCTTGGCCGAGACCATCGCATTGCTCTCCCGCCAACCCTTGCCCATTCTCTTGAGGGCGACGCGCCGGCCTTTCGCCACCAAGACAAGTTTGATCCTGCTGTTGCATACAATCGTCATATTTGGGACTGATCACAATTCGATCTCTGTCATCCGCGGGGATTTCGCGAATCTGCCCGACTGGGTGCAAAGGTATTACCACGGCATCCCTCCAAGCTTCGCCGCTTCCCAGCCCCGCCGACCAGACCCTTTATGCCACGTTGCAGCCCACTGCAGGCCTTCACACCACCACGCCGGACCCGTTGGCCTAACTTACATACAGGATGTGTGCAACGCTAATAGAATTTCCAAATAAGCTTCTGTATCATCGTAGGGGTTCAGGTGGAAGATGAGCAGGAATTCCGCCGATTTGACAGGGAAGGCCTGTTCCGCCAGACGACTTGACAAGCTGCGGCGCAGACGCCAAGATATCTTCATGCCACACGCCAAAAGCCTGTCGGCTATCACCTCCAAGTTCTAATCCACGCATTAGCGCAGACTTACTTCGTCGCAAACTGTCTTCAACGGCGACTGTAACCTGCTCTGGGGAAGCTTTCTACAAAGTGTCACATGTTCTTGCCGCCACGAAGGTTTGACGACCAGCGGCCAGATATGGCTCCCTGCCGGGATGGCTGCCATGGCAAGGTTGTGCTGCTTGCGATCACTGAACTGCAACACCGCAGCAGACGCTACTTCTTGTCCAACGAATGTTGGAGCAGGAGTTGAGGCTATCGTCATCGTCGTGCAAACATCAGCCATGGTCATGATGACAAGGCGAAGGGCAGATCGACGTGGCGAATTGTGTTGCAATGCCGCCGAACAGTTTTTTTTTGCCTTGCTTAGTAGTCTACGGAATAGAGATGAGCTGACCATGGTTGACGTTATGGGGCCGGATCCAGGCCCCGCGAAGGGCCAAGTGAACCGCGGCTGCTAACGGCTGGATCCCATGGGTTATGTACTACTTACACGTTCCAGCTAACTGAATTTCTTGTTCTCGAAGAATAGTTCGATGCTTTCTTCTGTCACATCGACGTCCAGACAGGCCTTGTGACTGACTTGATACTCCGGGGAGAGCCCCAGCGTGCTCAGCGAAACCCCACACTGAGGGACTCTGCCGCGGCATCCACAACATCTCCGCCTCGCAACCTGGGGCCATGATGACCAAAGCCCGCCTTACTCCTTTACCCATCTTTGAAAGGCAAGATGGCCGAGCGGTCTAAGGCGCCAGCTTCAGGTAGCCTGAGCCTGCTGGTGTGGAAACACGCGCGAGTTAGGTCCAACCTTCATGTCCTCCTTTTCTTCTTCTCATTTCGAACTCCGCGGCTCAGTTTCGCGTTGTAGCCAGGTTGTGGGTGACTTTGAAATACCTGTTGCTAGACACATTATGGCAGCAGTGTGATACGCCGGTTCGTTGTCCGTGTTGCCATCTTCACGATAATCATCAAGCACGTTCATGTAGACCCGCAGTCATTTTTCAGCGTATGTACTTGGTCTAGAATGCTAGAATTACAACAGAAAAGAAGGCGACAAGATCCGTAAAAATGACCCTACTTTGAGCGGAAACGAAATGCGTCACGAAAGATGCCGTAACGCTATCCGCCTCAATTCTCCGAATTTCGCATGTCGTTGCCAGTACTTTTCTGCACTCTCACCAGTATTTTATTTGCCTTGCTCTCCTTCATCGTCTCTTACTTGCCCCAGCCCTTCTGTTGTCGTCTGCTGTTGGGACATTATCCTTCATTATCTGTCTGTCTGTATCTTCGTGGAGGCTGTCACTGCCATCATGGGCGCTATCATCAGTCGTCGCCGTCCATCATCTTGATCAGGTCAGCGGCCACACGGCGGGTTGCAAGTGCTCTGCCAATGAAGCCATTCTCGTGCGTCTTTGCCCTTGGAACCTTGGTCTATAACAGGTATCGGGCCCATGCAAATGACTGGCTGTATAGCTGGCGTGGTGAACTTCATTGTGCAGTAATTGCTCTGCAGGGTCACTCGGCAGCTTTTAACGCGCCTTTCCTAGGTACTCAGTCAAGAGAGCGAAGATGCACACATGCCGGAAACTTTATGTTGCATTCGTCGAGCACCTGCAACTGGTCAAACGTTGACGTAGTGTCTAGTTTCTAATGCGTCGCTAGATCAGTGTAGACAATGACTTGGTCACGATGGAAAGTGGCTCTAGACCGATACCGTCTATTCATTACCTAGCCGAACTCTAGACCGCTCAAGGAGTATTCCCTCATTGAAGCTCACGATGTACCTGCTCGCAGTTCATGCAAATGCCTGATGATCTTGATGACCCTCTCCCTGTCGGAAAGGTCTGAAAGAGACCACTTAGCGCCCCTGAAGAGCTTCAAAAAGACCCAGAGGGCAAGAAAGACGAATATCTGTGGCAGTTGCAATGTTAGTACGTCGCTCTCCCGGGCAGCTTCAGGGGAAGAAATATCCTACAGCCAGGTATGCGGACAGGAAAGGCAGAATATTGAAGCTCTTCCACACAGCCGCTCCGTTGCAGACCAGAAGAAGGAAAAGGCAGCCTAACAGAGCCACGTAGGCCAGGAACGGCTGGCCGTGGCTGCGGTACGGATAGTCGTTGTTCTCGTAGTTCCAGCGCTGGACCTGGGGTATCTTGCGGCTTTCCAAGGCGGACCGATGCTTGTTGATGCTGAGAGTCATGGTCAGAACGCGGGAACGAAAGATTTGAAGCCTGGTTCTCAACGTACCAGTTGTAGTAGCGGATAAAGGCCAAACACTGACACGTCCATACGATAACAACGCCCGTGGACCCCATCATGGCCAGGATCTCAATGAACTGTCCCTCAATCAGCCTTCCGACTCACGGGCAGCGAACCGAAAAAAACACAGGTAAACACTCACCATCCCAATCGGCGTCGTCGTATCCGTCCCTCCCTTGATTTGCAGAAACGGCACCCACCAAAACGCCAGCGCCGAGCACACCATCGCCCTCAGCGGCACCTTGCGCCCGTTCGTCCTCCCGAACCAGGCCAGCATCCGCAACACCAACGGCTGGCCCGCGCCGCCGTCGAGGCGGCTCGTCAGGCCGAACAGGCTGCGCGACGCGACGTAGAGGTTCGTGTTGGCGCAGGTGAGGGCCGTGAAGACGAGGAACACGTTGAAGGCGTGGTCGAGGCCGTGGCGGACGGCGTCGCCGGCGATGACGACGAAGACGGAGGACGTGGGCTTGGCGGGGTTGCAGCCCGGGTAGGGGACCCAGCTGAGCCGCGGGAGGGCGCAGTGGTCGTGGGGGATGTTGAGGGAGGCGAGGACGCCGCTGATGGTGTAGGCGCCGGCGACGAGGACGGAGATGTAGATTGCGGAGAATTTGACGGTGCGGCCGATGAGCGTTTCGGGGCTGGGGTTGTCGTCGGGTGTGGAGGGGTGTCGGTGTTTGGATTTGGGCCATTTGGCTTCGAGGGCGGAGGCGGCTACGATTTCGACGCCGACGTAGGCGAAGGCTGCTATCGAGAGGGACATGCTGGGTAGAGTGTCAGCAAATGTGAGATGTGGAGGGTGGGAGCGGGTTGGCTTACAGTAATGCGACGACCCAGTTTGGTGCTGCATCTTTGTCATAGCTGAAGGGCTCTTTGAATACTGGAGAAGAGGTTAGCAACGATGGGAGTTGGCGATGGAGTGGTTTACTTGGTATGGCGCCCTCGCTCGGACCGGAACCTGTATATTGTGAGTATGATGCTGCCTGGGCAAACGTCGGAGATGAATATCACCTTGGGCTGTGATGGCGACCAACGCCACTAGAATCACGGCCAAGAAGGTGATCTTGATACCGCCGGTCACGACCTCAATCCACCCATAGATCTGTCATGGAGTCAATACGACCCAGCAAGGCCCGAGCCATGGGACTCACCTCTATGCCGCAGGCGTTGACGAAAACCATGATGATGGGTATCAAAACGTAGACGACGCCGACCGACAGGCCCTGATCTTGCTCGCTGATCCAGAAGTTCATCAAGGCGGAGCTTGTTGCGATCAGCGCCGCGAACCCGACGGCGTAGGTGAACCTCGGAGGTCGTCAGTTTACCACGTCGAGGGGACACACGTCTTGTTGGCATGGACAAGCTCACCAGTAGGCCACGCCGACAGCGATCCCGAGCTCGTGGTCCACGAAAGTGCCGACGTAAACTGACAGCGCGCCCGGAACGGGCCAGATGCAAAGCAACTCTGTGACGCACTGCATGACAGCCCAGGCCAGTAGGCCGACGAGGAGGAAGGCCAGGAGTACGGCCAGCGGCCCGCCGAGCTCGAGGATCTGTCCGCTTCGCCAGTAGAGCCCGGTGCCCAAAGTCCCATTGATCGTAATCATCTAAGCGAGTAAACCATCAGCCTATCCTTGGGACATCCATATGCTGGTCGACGTCACTTACGAACAAGTGGATCCCCCTCAATTTCCGCCTGACGGTCCTGTCTGGTTCTGGCCTCACCAGAATCTCCACGCGAGGCCTCTCCGTAAAGCCATTCTTAGTGGACGCGTTGTCGGTAGGAGCGACGGAATGGCTGTATGCGCCTTCGGTCGAGCTCTCGGCCGTGCTCGACGTCGGAGGCGGTGGAGGTCGAAGTGGGTCTCCGGCTCTGAGTTCGGTGGTTTCGGGGACACGGAGCCAGTCCGGGAGCCACTCGGGGGTGGGGTCACTGCCCCGACCCGGATCGGCCATACCGCCAGTTTTATCGCACGTGCTGCGACAGTACGCGACACAAGACAGAGAAGTTCCAGACCAAAGAACAGGTTGAGCAAAGGGGAGGGAAATATAGGGCTGTGCTGGGGAATGTAACAGTTATTCTACTCCAGGTTCTGAACATATTCTTTTCTTCGACAACGATCAGGCTAGACACCAACCGCCGATCTGTGATCCTTATCGCGGCTCCAGGGGGTCGGACCGCATGGCTACGCAGGCACAGCGCCCCGCTGCTCACAGCGACGTCCAGGGGATGGGGACAAACATCAGCCAGATACAGCAACCAGGCACATCGTCTCTCGGCGGAAGCCTAGCTGTGGCTATTGGCCAGCTTGGCCTTGGGGGCTCAGGTGCGGTTCGATCTTCGATTCGCCCGGCTATTAATTATACAGGCCCAAGTCTACTTTCTCGTATCCAGGGCATTCCAGAGTGAGGCTGCCGCACGCATGTGTGTCTTGTCCCGCCACAGTCACACACCTTCCTTATCGGGCTACGGCGCGGTTCGTCTTGGCTGTCGCTTTCTGACGCTCACATTCAGTGTGCTGTCCAGTGTCAATGTATTTCTTTGCAAAGAGAGTTTGACTGCGCGTGGAAGTTCAATAGAAGCAGCCAAGAGAACAGTCATGACAGCTTCACCTGCCAACAACGCCGCTCGATTATTCAGCGAGCACGGGTCTGCTAAGCTGGCTTGGAACTGACGCGACCGAGGTAGTGTAACACAGCTGGCAATGGAGCGCGAACCGCGGATGCAGGCTCTCGTGACGTGTGATGTGTCGCTACTCGGAAGTGGACACGCAGCCGGCCTTTCGGTAACGCTCTGCCCGCCCTGAGCAGGGAGCGTGGCATATTTGTATCTTGGACCCCTCTGGCTCTGCAGATTCCAGCCATTACCCAACGAAAACGAAAAACACCATCCCAGGCGTATTGTGAAGATGAGCGATGTGGAACAGAACGTCACGAGCCGGTACCTCAAGAAACCCAGCCTCCAGCGGCTGCTCGAAAGGCTCTTCCCGGGGCAGACCGACTTTAGCATCCAAGTATGCCTTGCGGCGGCGGCGCAGCCTGCTGTCCCCCCCCTCCCCCCTTTCACAGAGGAACCCCTGTCAGCTGAACGGTGGCCTGCAGATGAGGGATGACGTCTGGCACTTCAAGGCGCCCAGGAAGGTGGCAAGCGTACGTTAAATCGTCTGAGGGGCAACGTTAAATGGATTTGCTCGCTGATTTCTTCGCTGGTTAGGCTGATATCGAGTAAGAGACAGGCTCACACACAGCCCTCGGCCCCTCGACCTGTTTGCTAATGGAAATTGTTCGCCTGCAGCGCGATCCGAGACGACTGAGGAGTCGACTGGAGGCTGGAGGAGCGGAGAGCCCGACGGTCGGCAATGCCCCTTAGCGCCGGGGGAGGGAATGGACCGCGTTGGTCCGGAAGATGGGCAGACTGAATGAGGGCTTTTGGGTGGTACATGGCCGGATGAGGGGCATACGAGGGCGGTTGAGGTACATATTTAGCACTGAGAGTTCGCACAAATTGCCAAGCTTGACTGAATCTCACTTGCGTTCTTCATCCTGGCTCATCACAAGTCTTGGCTGTTGTTGACGAGACCGAGATGGCGCTTTCTGAGCAATGCTTTGTCGACCACCTCATCGAGCCAGTCAGGTTGATCGAGGGTTCCGATTGCCCGCCAGCAAAGGGCGACTCCGGCCCGACCGCTTACAGGCTTATGGATTATGAACAGCTCGATTTATTCACAAAGTGCAGCCGAAACGAGAATCACACGTCCCGCTTAATGTACGTAGGAATTGGTCCCAAGATTAACAGTTGAGTGTTGACAAAAGATTGCAGATCGATATGTCAGCGAAACTCGTGGAGGCCTCTGCAGATCACCAAGTCGATGCTAGAGCTTCTCATGGACGACTTTGAGCTGGACCAGTCGCTGTGGGATCTTGCGTCGTGCTTCTACACCCGCAACATGGACGTTGAAGAGGTATTTTGCATGCCCTACACGGAGAAGAGGAGCGGCACGGTCGTCGGTAGGCAGATCTCTTGGCTCGAGATGTAGTCAAACTAACGGCCTGGCCTCAGAAGCATCATACTCCATACGATATCCAGAGTTCAAGGCGGAAGGGGACAAGTGGGTTCTTAGACAGACGGGCGTCTACCAGCGCATCAACCTCAAAACGCGCCAGTCCTTCTTCATACTGTTCAACCCGATGCCCAACTCCAAGGCTAGCCAGGTTGCCGAGAACTGGCTGCTGGAAAAGTCGCAAGATGTGGAGTACGACCCTCTCTGGCTTCACAGAATTGTCCTCGAGTCGTATCTGCCCTCGTGGAGGTCTTATATCGCCTCGCTGGAGAAGCAGTTCCTACCCATGGTGAGCCTCTCGAACTTGACATGTTCACCCGTTTCTCAAAACTCAACCCTGCGATAGGCACACGAGACCTTTTCGAATTTCATCGAAGAACCAGCAACGCTGAAACCCAGCCACCTCACGACGCTCGCAAGCATGGAGAACCGCTTCCTCCAGATCCCCGCCATCCTGGCCTCGTCCGAAGACGTTCTGCACGAGCTCTCCGAACTGCACTCCCTGCTCCAGACCCACGATTCGCACGCCCGGGACGAAGCGACGCGCACCCTGCTCCCCAGCTCGCCGGTCGACTTCGCCAACCTCCGCCGGCGCTGCGGCGCCTCCTCGCGCGCGGCCATGTACCTGCACAAGCGCGCGCAGACGACGGCCCAGCTCCTCGCAAACACACTGTCCTTCCGGGAGCAGCTCGACACGCGCAAGCAGAACGAGAGCATGCTCAGTTTGAACAAGTCGGTGGTCTTCATTACTACGCTGACGCTGCTGTACCTGCCGCCGTCCTTTGTTGCGGTGAGTAATTTTCTCCCCTTGGTTAAACCCTGACTCTATCATCGAAAGCTCATGAATTAAACGAAAACCAGACCTTCTTTGGAATGAACTTCTTCGACCTCGACGACGAGAACAACAGGATAATCAGCACCCCCATGATCTGGATATACGTTGTCTGTTCCATCCTACTCACCGCCGCGACCTTCTTCATCTACCACATGCTCCTCGACGGCGGCCCGCTCGGCAAGCGCAAACTCAACCTTTCAAGCCTCAAAGATTGGAGAGAAATGAGATTATGGGTACGCAGGAGGTCCACGTTTGCCGAAAAGCAGTCTCTATCCGTGTCCGACGCTTGCTAGGAGGGACGGGTTCTGGATGTACTTTCTCCAGATAAACTAATCCTATGTATCGCGTGCCTGTTCGCCTCGACCAACGCCGCGATGAGAACGTAGCGTTTCGCGTCGCCGTCGACCAGTCTGACCGTGAACTCGTCGTAGTCGAACAGCTTCGGCACCTGCGCCAGCTCCGTGACGCGTGGCGGGTCTTTGGCGGTGGGCATCTTGATCTGCAGGAGCATGATTCTGTGGTGTGCGCGTTTCGTGCCAAAGGCGAGGAGCGTGTCGTCGCTGCTGTTGACTACTATTTTGAGGATGCGGTACTTGTCGATGACCTTGTGGACCACGCGCGAGGCGTTATTGTTGTCGTCGTCGTCGGCGGCGGCGGCGCCCTGCAGGAAGTCGATGCGGTAGAGGTGCCGTTCGCGAGCGACGACGATGCAGGCTTCCTGGTGGTGGAACTCGGAGAAGGCCGTGAAGAGGCTGGCGATGTTGGCGTCGATACCCTGGGCAGTACCGCGTCAGCCATCGAAGGATGCTGCTGTTCCTCGCCGGCGACGTACCTGGGGTTTGAGATCCACCGGCTGCGTCGTTCTCGTCTGGAGAGAAAAGGAGACGATGGAAACTTGGTGCGCATCGTGGTTTGTGAATTCCTCGCGCACTACCATATACCCATCCGTTTGGCTGCGGAGCGAGATGCTGATGACGTCCTCTGCCGGCCAGCCCATAACCAGCGGCTGCGGGAAGTTGAGAGGAGTATTGGCTCCGTTGGATCCTGGGTCGGAGGTCTCGGTGTTTACTATGCAACTGAATGGAAAGTTGGCTTATTCATTATGAGTCTCTTTGTCTAGCATTGGTGTTGACTTACCCAGAATCCACGAGGTCTGTGACCCTCGCCTGGAACATGAAACCTGGTCTTCGTTCGTTTTCCATGTCTTGGATCGTACAAACTAATGACTGATGATCCGGAGAAATTGCGAGATTATTGATCTCTGCAAATGGTAGAGATACGCGGTGGCATGTTTCCAAGGTGGCATCAACCGACGACCCAGCTTCGAGGTCAAATATGTAACACTGATATACGTCAGATGTGCAGGCCGATATACGGTAATCTTGACTCACATTAAACGATCCACCCGTAGTCGCTGCTATCAGATACCTCTCGGTCAAGGCAACGGCCTTCCAGAAGTAGGTCGCACTCCCAAGCGAGAAACCATCTGCTGGCTTGAGTATGTCGTCTTCAGAAGGGGCCGAGAGTGACGTGAAGATTGTGAGTTTGATGTCGCTCCAGTAAACCAGAACGGTTCCCCCGGGAGATATCTTGCACCCCTTCAACGAGTCAAAGTTGTCGGGGGGTAATCGCCACTGCCTGACCCTGCCATCATCCGAGTTCTCGTCCGTGGATGGTCTGGCTCTGAGTCTGCTTCCGTCAGCCACTTGTCTCGTAGTATTGGAAAAAGGACGCCTCACTTGTCGATCATGGACGGCCTTGTAACTTTTGAAACCTCCTCCACAAACAAAGGTGTGGCTCGCGCGTGTTCCAACGCTTGATAAGCCTCCATCGTCTCTTTCAGGACCTGCTCCACGTCCCTCGCAGTGCACCTCTTGTGTTGATCGACGTGCAGCGACTTGTCCTCGAGAAACTTGAGCACGTGGTGAACCGCCCTCTTCTCCGCAGGACTCCTGCTGCCGGCCTTGTTCGCGAGTTGGTGGTGCCAATCCTTGACCGCATCGTGCAGTACGAACCTCCCAAATGACCTTTCAGCAAAGAATCCGTCGAATCCTTCATCTGTACCGCTACGACCTCTTGACCGGTCGCGTCCATATGCGGCCATGCTCTCCGCGCCGCCTTCTAGGTATGCGAATACGACGCTGAGCACGCAACCCAGGGACCAGACATCGCTCTTCGTGTTCATGACCTTGCCCGTCATGAAAGACTCTCGCGGCAAGTAGGTCCCCTGGCCTCTCCTGTTCTGGGTGGCGGAATGGGACTCTTGGTGCGACTTCTTGCGTGGCCTGAACCAGACGCTGAAATCCCTCTCTTCCGACTCAGCATGATTCCTGCGCCGCACCTTCACCCTCGACATGCCAAAGTCGCTCAACTTCCACACGTAGCGCGGCTCCTTTCCCTCCCTGACGTCATTGTCCTTGAACACGAGCACGTTGCTGGGCTTCAGGTCCATGTGGTAGCAGACAATGTCCTCGAGGTCGGCGGACTGCAGGTCGTGGTGGAGGAAGCCGAGCCCCGCGGCGAGCCCCATGGCGGAGCGCATGAAGCTCGCCCGCGTCTTGGCCGTCTTGGTCGTGGAGTGGTTCTCGAGCTTCATGTACGCGTTGAGGTCGCACACGGCGAGCGGCATGAAGAGGCTGTACGTCGCCAGGGTCGACTCCACGGGGGACTCGACGTGCAGCGTGCCCAGGTTCTCCATGATGTTCTCGCACGTCTTGGACGCGCCGAGGATCATCTTCATGATCTCGCCCTCTTCGCGCGGCCGCGCCCCCAGTCGTCTTTGCACAATGTAGTCTTTGCGGGCAACCCACTTCTCCTTGTTGGAGACCGTGTCCGTGTGGCGGTCCTCGATGTGTCCTGCGGCGATTTTGACTTTGAAAACCGTCCCAAAGGATCCGGATCCGAGCAGTTTCTCTTCGAGGTATGGAAGACGCTGGGTTTCGCCGTTTTTGATGACGGTTTCCTCCCGTTGGTGAAGCACCACGGTGCAGAAGATGGCTTGCTTTTCATAAAACTTGTCGACTGCGTCTTCGTCGTCGTCGAAAAAGTCTCTGAGGGTATCCTTCTCGGCTGGCAGCGAGCCTGCATCGTGGATTCTCTGGCTAGCCGGCACTGGCCAGGCAGCAGAGACGAGCTTGACCACGAATAGCCTTGCCGCGGTGATAGGGCAGTCTGCGAATAATAGTATGGCGATGAAGACGTGAAGGCGCCTTGATCGCACGCGATCGACGAATTCCTCCTCTGATGTTGTGATCTGGTGGTGGCCAGGAGGCGCATGGTCAGACGAGACGACACTCCGGAAGAATAGTCGCAAGTAGTGAGACTCTAGAATACCCTCGGCCGTCCCTCTTGTGACGAATTGCGCTCTGGCAATGTCCCTTCTCTCCAGCCTCTTCTTGACGCGGTCCCGAATGTCCCTGCACAGCTCAATGTACTGCTGGGACGCCATCGTTGGCCTTGGCAAATCCACGTAGTGGTTGAATCGCCCTCATGTCGTTATTTGGTGGTGATCAGAAAAGGCTTGCCATACTGCGCGCATGTATCTTGAGAAGAGAAGAGCGCTTGTGGCACCAGGGACGGGGGCAGTGAGACAAGATAACAGATCTGAGATGACTGGGGGGCCGCAGGCGACTGAATGATTGGGTACCGAACGGAGGAGTAAGCAGGGAAGATATGCAGCTGATGAGATGACGGAGTCCTCAGGTAAGGCAAACTCGGCTGCGCCTCTTGGTGTGCCTACATGGACGCGCCGCACCTCGGCATGCATGGTGTAGGTGGTGGGACGATAAGACGAGGAACCTATCTTCAACCTCATCCCTGGGGAAAATAACAATTGGCTTGAATGTGTCTACATGAACTTTTCCTAACCTTTGACTGACTGCAGATGTCGTCTGCCATGTATCGTATAGGACCGTACTGCTGTCATCGACATCCCGCGGAGAGGATTACCATCTCCGAGATGAAATTTTATCGTCAGTCTGATCCCTCGTCTCGTACACAACGTTGACTTCATCCGTCCGCACTATTCTCCCCGCGACACGAGGACTCTGCTGCCCATCGTTCGATGCAGAAGTTTTGGTGGATGCGGCCATGTTCGTTGACGACTCGAGTATGCTTTCTTGGCTATCTCCGTCATCGATGGTGAAGTCGAGGTCGTCTTTGGGTCTCGATTTCCTCTTAAGATGGCTGAGCTCGATACGACTTCCAATTGTTTTACTGTGGGGACCAGAAAAGTCGCGGTATTGGGGCGCTGCATTGGAACCCTTTGCTGAGCTGAACGGGTTTCGTTTAAGAATAACCTCCAACAGCGGTCGCATGATGGGAATTGAGCTCGCGATGATGATTGTACTACCCTCAACACTGTTCACGGTAAGCGTTGTATTCGCCGAGGGAAGGAGCGAGAGGTCATTTACACTGTCCATACAACGAGGTCCGAGGTGTCATCTGCGTTAAGATGAAGTGAGTATGTAGAAAGAAGGAAAGAAACAATGCCATACCTGACATGAAAAGTCTGCGCTACCAAGAGAGGGAATGCGCGTTGTTTTGTAAATAGCGACGACACCTGAGCTATGTGGAGGTTAGACGAGATTTGTGACGAGTGAATGTCGTCTTACATCACACCAATACCCAGCGCCCACGACAAGGCGACCTTCTTCTTCAGCGTCATCTGCAGATTGAAGAGCACGACGGAGGGATACACGGCAAGGTACACGTCGACGAATGCAGAGAGAGCTAGGAGATATCAAGTGTTAGACAGAGTTCAAGAAACTGAATACTATACTTACAGCCAGCGAAGATGCAGAATCCGACAAGAATGTTGGTGCTGAAGCAGGTACCAGCCACCGAGAAATCCCACAAGCTACTTGGAGGATTGCAGCGCGTCAAGAGTAGCGCTGCCGTGATCAGAAGCACCACCTGGCAGAATGTGCCAATGAGCCAGAGAAAGTACTTGTGGTATCTGCTAGGATTCATCAACCTTGTAAGGAGGGAGACGACAGCCAGCTTCGGGAGCCCAAAGGATAGAATGCCAGGGCAGAAGGCGACCGTAGTTCAGAAGATGGCACCTTCTTGCTGCTCCATTGAGAGAAGCTTCATATGTTTTCCGTTCCCGTATCGAATCGCCATTGTCGAGAAGGCTGTAGATGCATAGCTGAAGAACTAAATTACCGAACGTCAGCTGAGAGCCTCAGTGCGTGGAAAGGTCTTGGTGTGTTGGGCAACGAACCTGTGCCAGCATAACGAACCAGTCGTCCCAATGAAACTTGCCCCTCTGGTAGCCGGCAAATATTCGGCCAAGAACGAACAAACTGCTGACCGCAGTAACTGACCAGCAGACACTGAGAATGATGGGCCCTTTGTCTTGGGCTTTCCAAGCCTCCGAATCCTCAGGCGGACCCGACATGTTGCATTTCACGGTTGATACAGGTAATGTAGAAGGAAAAGAACGACGAGAACCATTTAAACATGCGCGATGAACGGGAAATATCAGTACAGCAGCGTTCAAGCTGGCGAAGTGAGTGTTTGTGGGTCAAATTGTCTGCTTGATATAATGGAGCGCTCAAGGACTATCATCTGAACGATGGATCCATCACAATCAACTGTTGGACGAAACGTAACTTCGCACGATCACCGCATGACCATGATGAGAGCATGCCCTAGACAATCTGGGCGATAGGCAAGCTCGTCAGTTGGTTCTTCTCGGACCAACAGACTGGCAGTACACTTTCTCTCTAGTCGTGACTGGACGTTGCTCCCGAGCTTTGCAACACTTATCGGACTCAATCCCGATGACCTTTCTGTGGAGCTGAACGGACGACATGATCCGTTCAGCAAGGATCCAGGTCACTTGGAAACTGTTTAGTTATCGTCATGTTGGTCACAATTGGCTGGCATCCTTGAAAGTACCCCGTGTTCCGTACGTGTTGAACCGTGTAATTGGTACATCCGACGAACGACCAACAAGCCCGAAGCAGACAGCCTACCAAAAGCCGGTGACGTTCTCGAGAGTAGTCCCGCTGAAATGGGGCCTTGCAATGTATACGGGTATTGCACCAACAAAGTTGACATGGAGACCGAAATCCACATCTCAGGTTTCCACGCATGAGGACTGCGTATCTTCTCTGTACCGAGACATTCAAGCAAGGGTGATAACGCCAGTCTCTCCATCTCCATACAAGTCGACTGTCCCCACTCATGAACCCGGAACCCAGGTTAGAAGTCCCGCCTTGAGGTGGGGAGGGTTTGTCGGACTGACGGAGTGCGCTCCGACAAGATCGTATGCGAATCCAAGCCCATGTCAAGTGCTGTGCTCCAACGTCGTATCCTCTAGCGTTTGCCAACATGGCACCATGAATGTCTGATGCAGGTCCCCGATGACCTTGACGGGGCTCTCATCTACCAAACAGATGGTGCCCAATCAAACCTGCCAGTAGTCCACATGAGCAGCTAGCTGGCACTACTTTGTCCAGCCGGTCTGAGAAAAGCACGAACATTGTTCTCCAACAGATGAGTGTCTTGGCTGCTGCACCAACCTGAAGCATGGCCAGCGGGTTGCCCTTTACGGCAACTCCAGTTGCCGGGGAAGAAGCCGGAGCTACGGTGTGGGCTAGGAAGCTTGCCAGGTCGAGCTTCCGAGAAACCATCGGAAGCGAGGCCACGCTGCTCAAGGTTTCCACCGCATGCGGTTGGAGCTGGCGATCGCAGTCTCCTGCAGTCATTTATGAGATACTGTTGGGACCAGGGTGGTGACGATGCCCGTGATGGTCTATAATTGCCCCCGTCCTGGATACGAAGAAAGTTGTGTTCTGCCTTCTTCCTCATCGGCAATCTTTCATCTTTACTCTTTCATTGCCCTGAAGAATGACAGTAACCAACGGAACAAGCGGCTTCAACGGCCTTAAGCCGGACGCCCCTGCGGTAAACGTGTCGATCGCCACGAATCCCAATGACCTGGCTGCCGTGCCACTTGGTCTTCTCAAGAAACTCTCCGCAGTTGCTGGTGCCTTGAGCTCAGAGGGACACGAGGCTCGACATGAAATGCTTCTGAAGGCTCGCTCGCTTGTTCAGGCGCTCGAGACGCCCAGGGAAACCATGATAAAGCACTGCTGGGCACAGGTGAGCTACAGCCTTGCTACGAAGTGTTCTCTGACCATGAACTGACACCCTCAGAGACCGGCGCCCTTGCTGGCTTAAACTTTGGTGTTGACGCCGGGTTGTGGAAGTTGATGGCCGAGAATGGTGACAGGCCACAGAAGGTTGAAGACTTGGCCAAGGATCTCGGCGTTGATGCCAGGCTGCTGAGTTCGTCTACCGTGCTCCCCTTATCAAACGTTCGGATAGATGTCTGATGTTTGACTCCAGGTCGTCTCATGCGCCACCTTGGCGCCATGGGTTACATCAAGGAAACAGGCCTTGACGAGTACCAGCCAACGAACTACTCAAAGGCCTTGAGCCTGCCCCTGATCGGCGACGGATATATTGCCATGTAAGTGTGAAGTGTCCATGCACCGATCTCCCTGACGAAACAAACATGAACTCTGTTTGGTCTGTTCAACAATCGCTTAAGAAAAGGTGCTGACTGCAAGAATCCCAGGACGTCCTGCACTGGTGCTGGGCCACTCCGCTTCCATGAGTACTCTCGCAAGCGGGGGTTCAAGAACCCCACCGACGCGAAGGATACCGCCATGATGTATGCATACAAGACCGACAAGGACATGTTTGCGTGGCAGCAGGAGCTGGGCTGTAAGTACGACCAACGCGAGAGTTGGAGCAACGGCTAACACGCTGCATAAGACGGCACCCACTTCAACCACCACATGTCCGGCTACCGCCAGGGCCGTCCTCCATGGATGTCTCAAGGTTTCTTCACCGTCAAGGAGCGGCTCGTCAAAGGCGCCGACACCAGCCCCGACGCGGCCTTCCTGGTCGACATTGGCGGCAGCATCGGCCATGACCTGGAGGAGTTCCACAACCATCACCCAGAAGTCCCCGGCAAGCTCATTCTCCAGGAGCTGCCCGAGGTCGTCGGACAGCTGGAGAAGTCGCATCCGGCCGTCACGCCCATGAGCTACGACTTCCTGACCGAGCAGCCCATCAAGGGTGCCCGCGCCTACTACATGCACTCCGTGCTGCACGACTGGCCCGACGACGTGTGCGAGAAAATCCTGGCCAACATCAAGGCCGCCATGAAGCCCGGTTACAGCAAGCTTCTGATCAACGAGAACGTCATTCCGCTGACGGGTGCGTGGTGGGAGACGTCGGCGCTCGACATGGTTATGTTGACCCTGTTCAACTCTCTGGAGCGCTCGGAGAAGGACTGGTACCACTTGCTGGAGGAGAGGGCCGGGCTCAAGATTGTGAAGATCTGGAGCGGTGGTAAGGGTGTTGAGAGCCTGATCGAGGTCGAGCTTGCTTGAGCAGGAATGTTCACGATGAAATCCATCTATGAAGTAATAGAGAATGCTTTAGGTACGAGTGATGGTTTCTACACGAAGAACGTAAGCAAAAGTGTGATGCAGAAGTTAGATACATGGCATGCTAGCGGACGAGATCATTCATCCCGATTGTGGCCCTATGTGCCAGCCCAAGCCTGTGCCAAAAGCTCCTCCACGGTAGCGGCATGGATTTCGGGGAACCTGTCGTTCAAACAACTTTCCCTGGGTAAACGGAGGGCCTCGGTATTAATCATCAGACCACCGGATGGAGCCATCTGAGCATAGATTTCGTTGGACGCGTTCAGGGGTGTCGTAAATGTAGCTAGCCCCTGACTGAGTTTCTTTGCATCGTCGTACACGACTTCAAAACTTGTCCCATGCATTAGCAGAAAAAAAGAGTGAATGATTCGAGCTAGTCATCTGAAGTGATAGACTCGTGGTTTTTTTGAGTTGAAAATAGTGAGCTATTGAAAGAATCTGGTCACGACCAAGACCATGTTATATATCATCGGGGAAATCACGGTGAGACTTTTCATCATGGTAAAGAAGATCAACATGGCTACTCTTCCTACTGCAAGATGCCTCATTACGCATGCCCTTGCGTCTTCGCGGACGTCCCGTTAAAGTCTTGTGCAACTGCTGCGGACAGTCCGCTAGTCGAAGATTCATAATTGATCAGCTTTCTGTTGGCCCAAAAGTTGACTTCACAATATCCGAACCCATCGTAATGTACAGAATTAGAGTACGGTCGTACCGTAGCGCACACCATCAACGAGTATAATGTTCAGTAGTCGGTGTAAGTCGATCGGGATGTGGGAAGCTAACGTCCCGGAAGGTGGGAGTCGGACCAACTCCGAGCGGCTCCGCGTAGTGGGGCCGAGTCTGGGCTCTTGCCGGAGCCGAGGCTTTTCTGCTGCCAACGACGCGTCACATCACCGACGCGTATTCCTCATCGCAGAAGAAGACCCGAGTCCTTACGGTAGTGAAAGGAGACTTCCTTCGGCCGAAAGCACAGAACCGTTAGCATGGAAGGGCCACAAGCCACAAGTAAGTTGAGAAATTGACCCCCAGATGTTGGATAGAACAACTCCGGTAGGCATCGATTTATTCATGTAATCAAACGTGCCTTATGGCCTACCAAGACGGTTAGAGAAGGGCTTGTTCCTTCAGGAAGTCATCTACGGAGCGGTATCATCTAATTTACAGATTCGCGAGTATATCTTACATAAGAAATACTGTACGGGATCGGGCCACGTGACCCGGGATAGCGTGTCAGACGCATGAAGCTATTGCAAGTCTATCATTATCGATAGGTCGTTTGATGATACTAAGTCGTTCGTCCTGGATGATTAAGGAATCTATGCTTGGCATAACACTGCAGAATGTCCACAAGATGAAGTCTCGGAGCGGTTGGTCTCAATATTCGCCCTGTGCCGATGGGGCTTTAGTCACTTTGAAGAATCAATAGTCCTACAATGACACGATATCTGACGTTGAATTAATAATATTGATCCAGTCACACAAAGCTGCTAACTCTGCATGCACAGCTACCATAAGACTACAGTCGCCAACATATATTCCGTGGGCACTCAGCCCGCAAACTATGAGCCTTCATGTGTCTTGTAATTGTATGGAGGAGCCTGTGACTGAGAATAGAGCAGTGTAAATACTTCCTAGCACCTCAATGCCAACATTATAACAGCTGAAGTGAGTAGGTTACTGTTAGGTGTTGAAGATGACACAGTCGGTCGGGTGAACATACTCAAGTGAGCAAGTGAATTTGGGGCAAAGATTTCTAATGTTACCCCGAGTAGCCGGCAAAGTAGATCAAAGCGCTCTCGAAGCTATCTTAGTAGATAGCTGCCGACGTGTTCCATGAGGAAAGGCAGAATGAATGCTCTACACCGGCTTATGCGGACCCAATGACTGTCATGCTGCCGCCCAATAAACCCCCAGAAACAAGCACCGTGCTAGAACTAGATCTATACGTGTTGTTGATATGCGCCGCGATCGTCTGGCTTGTTCTGCGGATCCTACTGGCCGTTACAATCCATGCGCCCCCGGAGACTCTGAGTAGGTAGACAAGGAACGATGAAAACATGCTGCTCCGTAAGGTTCGCGCAGGGAGCTGGATTGTATGCCTGTTGTGCCGAAGCCCCGCGAAGTATGACGACCACACTGGGGGATGAGGCAATTCTATCAGGAACCTAGATGTAAATTCTGAAACGGGCTGTGTTACTACCGAAAGTAGTGAGTTACGTCGGCGTGGCTCGTCAGACGATACTCGCCGCGAGGCACAAATAAAGATAGAGAGGTAAGGCAGCGGTAGAGGCAGAGGTAGAGGCAGAGGTAGAGGCGGAGGCGGAGGCGGAGGCGGAGGCAGGGGCAGAGGCGGAGGCAGAGGCGGAGGCAGAGGCGGAGGCAGAGGCGGAGGTGGAGGTGGAGGTGGAGGCGGAGGTAGAGGCGGAGGCAGAAGCAGAAGCAGAAGCAGAAGCAGAAGCAGAAGCAGAAGCAGAAGCAGAAGCAGAAGTAGAGGTAAAGTAGAAGTAGAAACGGAAATAGAGATAGAAGTAGAAATGGAAGTACACGTATAGACTAGGTTAGAATAACCAACAGATAGAGCAAAGCAACATAATCAGAGCTCTTTAGGGAGTTCAGACAACATAAAGACCAAGGTCAGTAGACTTTGGCGCGTACAACAAATGGTTGAACGCGAAGGCGAAGGTGATGGAGGCCGCTTCCCTAGGCTTGATGGACAACTTTGCTATTAGAGGAGTCCTGTCCGGCTCCGGCCGCTTACCAGCCACGATCCGAGGACATATAACCGCCCCCACTACCCCCCAATCCATCTCAGACGTACCCAGACCAAGCCTTCTTGCTTCCTCACATGCCCTCCATACTGACCGTCCGGCATTATCACACATGAGTAAGCATGTGACCTGAAATAGCGGTGCCGCTGCCCTGAAGCCATCAAGACACATGTTAATAGCATACTTAATAGCATACAGTGACACTTATGAGCATGACCATCAAGTCTGACGAGAAAGAAAAAAGGTGAAATTAGAAAGAAGTAGACTCCGGAACTATGGCTACAATAATACTGTGCGGTGCAATCTCTCCTCTGATGGCCAAATAATTAGCTGCCCAACCAGGGGGTGGTACTAGAGGAAGCCATCCAGAAGTCTCCCAATGTCAAATTCAACCCTCTCTTTAAGCCTCGAAAGAAACCTCGCGCTTGGCCGCGCCGGTAGCGGGGGTGGCGGGGGTGGCCGCAGCAGCGCCGTTGGGAGGGATCTGGATGGCCATGATGCCGCCAAAAGGACCGGCGCCGTTGTTGTTAGCAATCTTGACCAGACAGACGTTCTGCAGGTTGCCCGAGGTGCCGGTGCACTGGGTTCCGTCGGGAACGGAGAAGGCCATATTCTGTTGAGACGCGACAATGTTAGCCTCTGTTTGCAAGTTGTCACGGTCCGAAAGAAGAGAGGGCGAACTCACAAAGTCCTTGTTGACGTTGGCGGCACGCTTGAAGATGGCGCGCTCGAGAATGTCGCGGGCGTTCTTCTTGCCGGGAACCTGGCCGTTGGGGCGGATGTTGCCTCCGTTTCCGGGGACGTTCTGGGTGGCCGTGAGCTCGATGCCCTGGGAGAAGGCGCCGGTGGCGGTGGTGTCGAGAACGGCGCGGAGGGGGCCGGCACCGTCGGTGGTGACGATGTGGTAGACGCCGGAGATGCTGCCGCCGGTGGAGGAGACCTGGGGCAGGGTGCCGCCGGACATCTGGTTGGCGGCATCAATGTCGGCGACACTGACCTTGCCTTGGCCGGTGGTGCGGCCGAGACCGTCGGTCATGATGTTCCTGCTCCTGAAGACGGTGGTATCGACTTCAGTCTGTGTGACAGAGAAGTTGTTAGAATAGTTGTCAAACTGGAGCAAGGACTTGATGGTGTGTGACTGACCTTCTTGTTAGAGCCGGTCAGTGGGACCATGCCACCCTGGTTACCGAGAGCTGTGCCGTTGCCACCGATGTCGCCGGTCAAGACCACGGGCTTGCCGTGGGCAGCGACCAGAGAGGGGGCGGCGAGGGCGAAGAGGAGAGCCTTGGAAAGCATTTTGAATGATCTTGGAGGTGTTTGGACAAGGAAGGTGTCTTTGATTATAGCTGATGCTTCGAAAGCGTTGGTTGAGTGAGAGTGTGAGAATGGAATAGACACAAAACGTATGAAATAAGTGAAATAAGTCCGCACGAATCAATCGGCGAGAGAAAGATGAATTTAATAGTAGAAGAAGAAGAGACTGCTGATGAGAACGAAGGGAAAGATTGTAACGGAGGTTGTTCGTCGGCGATTCTTTATACTCGAGTCTCTGGAGACGACTTACAGACATTCCACCTGCGGAAGAGACGACACGCGCAGGCTCGTCGAAAGCGATGCACAGATCGAAGCAAGGCCTTGCTCGCCAGCGACCAGGCATGCCGATCTCCTGAGCTGTGTGTCCACCTGGTCTAGTGCAGAGAGGTCGGCACATCTTCCAAACAAGACGCGACGTCCACTAATGGGGGCCCGGGGGGGGGGGGAGTACTGCAGTCGAGTCGTCGAGTCCCATCAGGTCTGAAGCACATGAAACGTCGCGAGATCTACACCTCGCTGTCGCTGGGCCCTGTGGCGTGGTTGTGGGGATGGTATGAGGGGCGGATGTAAGCGCCCATCGGCTCGGTGCCTTGAGTCCGGCTTTTCGGGCGTCATCCGTCATCTCTTCTCGCGAGTTACGGTCCGGTTGGATGGCAGTCTGGTGTGTATGTGTGTGTGTGTGTGTATACGTGTGCGTGTTACGTGACCGAGAGCGATGGAAGAATCGACCAGACTGGATATACCTTGCCGTAGATCCTTCAGAGAATGCATGCAGCTCATCGTCAGGGGGCAAACAGAGGTCAAGCTGTAGTGTGAGAAGCGCTTACATGGAATCCAAGGACTTTTCCCAGTAGCCCTGTTTACGTCGCGCATGGCATTTGAGAGCTAAAGGCAAAACATCAGGACGGCCCAACATCCATAGTGATGTCCAGCTAATGAGGTCAAAAGCGTCCCTGAAAGTTTATGAAAGTCAGACTACCTTAAGTTAAGGATGCTTTTATGGTTGGGCTTAGCTGCATACTGGTAATTTGGCTCGGAGACTGCAACCTTGGCTAGTTAATCTGACGGCCGATGACAAAGACTACGGTAGCCCGACTTCCAGCACACAATAATTCATGAAGGCTGGCGAGTAGCAATTCCGGCGGGTGGAGTTCATTCTGTTATCAAAATCTGGTGTGAAGGAATCAAACCGACGAACGCTTACAGACGAACCGTCGGCAACCTCTCTCACACACACTTGCTCACTTACCCACTCACGCACTCACTTACTCACTCACTCACTTGCTAGTCTCACACAGGAAACTCGCAAACTTTGACCCTTTCCTACCTATTGCCGTTGAATTCTGCCGTCTCCGCCACTAAATAAAAAAAAAACGGGCGATCTTGAAACACGACTTGGGCCGTATTGGGCGACTGGTGAGGGGTAGGGAATCCTACGAAGAACAAATGCTGCATCTGTGTCGTCGGTCGTCGGGGCTCGCGCGATGCTGGACCCTGGACGCCTAATGTTTCACCTGCCAAGAACCCATCCCTTCTCCCCTCAGCCTTCTTCACCTCCTCTTCTGATCTGGCACAAGGGAAAGATGGGATGAGATGACATGAAGCTATGGCGGTCAATAGAATAGGCGGGCTTGCTGCAGACGCGACACGCATGAAAGGATGCCTGACTTTGGCTCATCTTTCATTAGACGATACATCATACTGACACGCGCGCGTGTCATCTGGAAGTGCTTGTCACCTGTCACCTGTCAATGTCATGCTCAACGTCTGAAGGCTCAAGGCATCTCGCGCCTCGCGCACCTCCCGTCGCTGGTTCGTCTGCGGATGATGCTATCACCCTGGCCTGGCGTCTGGTCTGAACGAGACGCTTGTGCAAGAGACGTGTATGAATAGCGACACCTTTTATGACAGCTTGTGTGGCACATGTCAAAGTCGGCGCAGGAGCGCACGCTCAGTTCCCGCACGTATACACCGCACGGGGAGGTAATCGATGATGATATCGTTGATGGAAGTGTGTATGTGTGAATGATGAATCCGCTTAATATTGAACACCAGCCAAGCCTGAGAAACGCCAAGTCGTTTTCCAGCCGCTAAAGATTTTAATATACGGTAAGCGGGAGCGGGTAAGAGCCACAAAAGCTTGTTGTGTGGTCTTCGCCATAATACTGCCGGCATGCTGAGCATTTCGACATCATTCACGCTGTGCATATTGTTGGTTTCCTTGATCGACGTAGGTGCTCTCACCGGAAGAAGCCTGGCGGTACCGCTTTTACGGTATCAGCGGTACCCAGCCCGACGACCAATCGGTCACATCAAAGCGTATATCCGGAGACGAGACAACTGCTCGTGTTTACTACACCACCTACTACGCACTACGTACAGAAGGAGAATGGATATCGGCAACTTTTGACGCACGTAGAAACCACGCCAGCGTAAGGCGCGACCTCGCCTGGCTGCGACAGGGACTTCCCTGGCCGGAAAAGGGGCCGAAGGCTGGAGATTTGAGCACTGGTGTAGCAGGAGAAACCCATCCATGCCAATAGGTTACCACACGTCTCGGAGCAAAGCCGTCGGCAGGCATCAAGTAAAGAAAAGAACAAGGGCCAAACACCGTAAGGGCCTCTTTTAAGCGCCTCAAACGGCGACGACGACGTCGGATCGCCCTCGTCGACTCCGATGACGGTTTCCGGCACCATCACCATGCAGGCCAAAAGAGTTACTTGACGTACCTAAGCTCCACTCCCACTCGCCCGCGTCGCTTAAACTGCGGACTAACAGAGCGCCGCCCTCCGCAACAGTGCCCGTGGGGCTGGATCCTGCCCGCCTGCCGAGGACGGCAATAACCCCTGCAGCCATCCAACGTCGACCGTCTGTTCGTACCTCTTTCACCTCTGCACAACCTCACCAGCCACCTTCAATCTTGCAACATTTTCTGCCCGGTCACAAGATGTCTCAAGCTGTTAAAACGAAAATTCCTGTCGCGATTATAGCCTCTCTATACCCTCCCGAGTCCGACCTTTGTCAACCCCATCAACGGAGACTCGGGTCCAGGCTCCAGAGCAGCTGGGCCGAAAAATCCAACCGTCAGATTGATGGAGTCGTCTTCAATACAGTTGCACTTCCTACGTGCTATACATCAGAAAGGATACAATTCCCACGCCGCTGAATTCGCCGTGGAAGATGAACACATCAGTGCAATCCCATAATTCCGCCCTTTCATGCGATGCACGCAATGTGTCTGCATTTTCTCCCCAGATTCTCTGATCATGACTTTGTAAGTCTGGTCGGTTTACGTGAAGCCCACAGAAATCGTCTTCAAAACAAATTTCCTCGCTAAGAACCATGTCTGTGAAAGAGGTGCCAGGCGTACGACTAGGTTGTTTGCCACAGATGTCGGGTCAACAGAGACGGCTGAAGAGCGCCTTGATCGGCTCGAACAAGGGCAGCGTCAGCGGCAGCAAAAATGCAGCATACTCTGACACTTACGCGGTGGTGGAGCTCCAAAATCGGTAGCGTAGCTGTTGGACAACTGTTCGCCCGCTCGTGACTATGTGATCTATGGTGCCAGTAACTCTAATCCCCATATACCAAGCCAATACCGTAATAATGCAATCTTGCCAACGGCATCTGGTTGAACTCTTTTCGTAGTTTACATGCTGTCCCCAGACACCGGAACGCCGAACATGTGTCTCTCGAGTAGTCACTACGGAAACACACGTTCCGCAATCACCTGTGCCTCACGAGGTGGGCGAAGACGAGATACAAATACCTCGCGGCGGGATGGTTCAAAAAATTCGCAGATCGCAAAACAAAGACGTTTCGAAACTCGGGCAGCAAGCTCGTCGGCGTGCGCTTCTTTCCAAGCGCGTGGTTATGTAACTCAGGTCGGCCTGCCAAGAACAAGCGGTCCGAAAATTCTCCGCCCCTTCTCCCCCAGATATTCAAGCTCAATATGAATACTCTAAGCGGGCGTGGTCAACAACATCTAGCCGAACGATGTATGATCAAGATCCCCGCTTGCGAGTGGTAGGGAACTAACCGTCGTGCCTGCGGCGGTGGCCGGCATTGAACAGCATTTCATCGAAGCAGATTGACGAAACCTCCCACAGTATCCTAGAGTAGGAATGGAAAGGCAACAATCACCGGCCGAATCACACCACGTGAGTAGTATAGCAGTATAAAAGACCACCCAGCTTGCATCTTGGACCTGCTCCGAACGATGACTTCGTCGGTGGGGGCCGTCGATTCCGCCACGTCGATTAGCGCACAAGGCTCGGCACTTGTTTCTACTTTTGTAAAGTACAGCCATCTGCTGAACTGTCACAAAAGAGAGAGCTGCCCATGGGTGGAATGCCCTCAATCAGGTGATCTCTGTATCTCGTCAAGTGTGGTGTATCTAGTGAGATCTAACTTTCAATCTTTGATCATTCTAAGTTTCGTCTCGCCGCGTCCTTCGTCGCTAGTCTTCAGTAACCCGGGCGTGAACGAGAGGCGAGCATACACAAGAGATGTAGGAAGGCTCGGATATACTGTTGATTGCAGATCAGACTCTTCTAATAATTCATACATTATGCCACAGTAGAAAGGGTGAAGTCCGGCGCGAACACAGGTAATGGGATTCGGCACCACATTTGCGTCTAGAGAACAGTTGACTGTGGCTCCTGAAGATATATATATATATGGATAAGATGTACGAAATCCCCGCGCAATGGGGTCTGTGAAGCGGGAAATGGAGAGAAACGCGGTCGCATGTACAACAAACTTCCAGAGGTTGGGGATTAACCACCGTGAAGACACATTCAACCGGAGACGGTCTCTGTTGAAGAAGTTGACCAGAGATACATTACGCATCGTGTGTAAGTCAGGCTATAGCCTACCTTTGTAGACTCTTCATACGTGCTCATGTAACAGGTACAAGTTGGTCGGTCAATGTGGTGGTCTAGTCATAAAGCGTGCTCTCATTCTCTATAGGTTGTCTATTGCTCATAACCTCAGGTTCAACACACACCACACGCCACTCATCACTCAACTTTTCCCGATACCCGCTCCCCAAGACACCGACAACTCCTACCCATACAGCTCACACACACGCTCATGCCTTGGCCAACAGGTTGGCGCCGGTCATCTCCTCGGGCTGGGGCAGGCCCATGGCGGCGAGGACGGTGGGCGCAACGTCGCCGAGGACACCGCCATCCTTCTTCAGGCTCCAGCCCTCGGGGGCGTTGGCCATGATGAAGGGCACCTTGTTGGTTGTGTGGGAGGTCTTGGGCTTGCCGTCAGCAAACTTCATCTCCTCGGCGTTGCCGTGGTCGGCGGTGATGAAGAGGATGTAGTTCTCCTTCTTGCAGGCCTCGTAGATCTTGCCGATGGCCTTGTCGGTGGCCTCGACACCGACGATGGCGGCTTCGTAGACACCGGTGTGGCCGACCATGTCGGGGGGAGCAAAGTTGTTCATGACGAAGGGGAACTTTTGCTCGGCGAGACGCTTGGCGACCTGGTTGGCGACGCCGTCGGCGGACATCTCGGGGGCCTTGTCGTAGGTGGCGACAGACTTGTTGGAAGGGACGAGGTCCTGCTTCTCGTCGCGGGTCTCGAGGGTGAAGGCCTTCTCGACACCACCGTTGAAGAAGAAGGTGACGTGGGCATACTTTTCGGTCTCGGCGATGTGGACCTGCTCGACGCTCTGCTTGCCGAGCCACTCGGCGAGGACGTTGCCCATGCGCTGGGGCTCGAAGGCGATCTCAAAGGGGTAGTCGCTCTTGTACTGGGTCATGGTAACGAGCTTGTCAAGCTTGGGGTAGGGGAAGTCGGGTAGGACGGAGCGATCGACATCGCCCAGAAGCTGGGTGATTTGGCGGACGCGGTCGGAGCGGTAGTTGAAGAAGAAGACGGTATCGTTGTCTGCACGTGTCAGTGTCATCAGTGTACGTACAATTGACAGAGACGGTAGACGTACCCTTGATGCGGCGCTCGTTGCCGCCAACGATGATGGGGCTCAGGAACTCGTCCTTGTCCTTGTCGCCGCCGCGAGCGTAGCGCTCCTTGACGGTCTGGACGGGGTCGGTGCTGTCCTCGCCCTCGCCGAGGATCATGCCCTTCAGGGCGAGCTCGACGCGCTCCCATCTCTTGTCACGGTCCATGGCGTAGTAGCGACCGACAACGGTGGCGATCTCGCCGAGGCCAATCTCCTTGGCGGTCTTGACGAGCTCCTCCATGTAGGCGGCACCGGACTTGGGGTCGGTATCACGGCCGTCGCCGAAGAAGTGGATGTAGACGTTGGGGACGCCGTATTGCTTGGCGGCCCTGAGGAGGTGGTAGAGATGCTCCTGCTTGGAGTGCTGCGCGAAAGAGGTCAGCCATGGCTCAGTGGATGTGACAGTCGCAACGAGTAATACTAACAACACCGCCGTGGGAGACGAGACCGCAGAGGTGCAGTCTGCCGTTGCCGTTCTTGGCGCTCTCGAAGGTCTTCTTGATAACGGCATTGTTGGGGAGCTCGCCCTGCTTGATGGTCTGGTCGATGCGCACGACGTCCTGCCAGACGACACGGCCGGCGCCAATGTTCAAGTGACCGACCTCGGAGTTGCCCATCAGGCCCTCAGGGAGACCGACGGCAAGGGAGGAGGCGTCGAGCTCGCAGTAGCCGGTAGCACTCTTTGCGAAGTCGTCCATGACGGGGGTGTTGGCGTTGGTGATGGCGTCGCCATCCTTGGGCGAGTCGGCGCTGGGAACACCCCAGCCATCAATCACGACTGTAAGAGCGCAAGAGCCAGAGGATTAGCCAGCCGATCTCGAGATACAGAACAATGTAGGCCAAGGTCAGGATGTAATCGGGTCGGGGAGTGGGATAAGTATTTCGATCTGGGTCTGAATTTGGACTCGAACGTGGCTTGGGGGGGACTGGAGGAGGTTCCGGCATGATGTCCTTTGTCTGATTTCGGCGCCGTTGGACCGGTTCACCGGTTTTGAGACTCGCACGACCATCGCCATCAGGGCCAAGGCCACCACCGGGGGGGTTCATGGAGGGGTGTGGAGGACTGGGAGGGAGGTTTTTGGACGTACTCAGGCAGGCCTTCTGGTCGGTCTTGGCCATGGTGTATGGTATTTCTGTGATGCGACGTCCTTACAACAAAAGATGTGTAAAGGTGGAAGGGGAAGCAGAGTCTAGGAAGGGATGCGTGATTTTCAATGAATTTTTTATGGATGGTGGTGGTGGTGGTGAGGCCGGCCTGGTTGAGGAGATTTGATTGAATCAGCCAATCCATCAACGTAACAGAAGAAGGTCAGGAAAGACCGGGCAAAAGCTCCCCGCGGTGGCTTGACCAGGATCATGTCTGCTGTTTCTCAGGCTGTTTGACCAGCTCCCAGCACTTTGCGCAGGTATCATGGGTACTTGACGGTGACTTGGTGGGGTGTTATGTCATAGTATGGCCGACAATAGAACCGCATCTGCACTGTATGTTTGCTGTACATTTAGCGGGTATTGCACCGTAGCAATAGCTAATCGGTGGACAGTACACCGTATGGGCTGATGATAGCTGTCAGGGGGTCCTGTTTTACCCCTCTGTTGACTTTTATTTCAACAATTTTTAGCTGCCAATCGTCGGCGCGCCAATCCACCCGTGCCAGCAGTTCGACTCTGAACCGCGAACTGTCTCGGCGGAGCTTCCCCCTTGCAACCTACCTAGTCTACCTGAGGTACCTATCGCGCCTCGATTGACTTTCGACGCCTCGTCCACGCTCAACCGACTGACGACGTCTCTCTTGGGCATACGCAAAGCTGAATATTCATTGTCGACAACTCGTCGACGACTGTTCCCATCGCACCTTCGACTTTCTTACTACCAAGCTCGAAAGACTCCCCGTCGACTGCACCGCAACGATGCCTCCTCACCCCCTAGAGCTCCCGCCGACCCTCTCCCCAGACGCCCTCGACACCCTCACCGAGTTGACGGGCATCCTCACGCGTCTGCGCACCGCCATCCAGACCTCCGGCTCGTCCGGTGGCATCACCGGCGCGACCCCCGCCGCGATCGGTTCAGGCGCGACCCCGAACCCGTCCGGCGCGAGCCCCAACGCCCCGCTGTCCCTCAAAGACGTGCCCGCGCATACCGACGCCCTCAAGCACAAATTGCAGCGCGCCCGTGTGCAGATGCGCACGCTGCCCGACATGGAGCGGACGACGGCCGAGCAGGAGGAAGAGATTAGGGAGCTGGAGGAGCGCATCAAGTTGCAGCGCGAGGTGCTGGATCGGCTGAGGGAAGCGGGCGTGAAGTTTGGCCACGAAGACGGCGGTGGCGGAGACAAGATGGAGACGGATTGATGGAGAGTCCATGGGACGGGGGAGACGGCTGGGATAAGGATGCTGCGATTGCTTTACCACTCTATGATACCCAAATGCGACTTTGAAGACATGAAAACTGGGACGGCTGGGTTGTGCCGCGCGCTTCGACTGTACTCGGTGGCGGCAGATGATGGCAACGTTTTGACAGTGGTGAGTGACGACGTCGATGGAGGGGACGGTCAAGATTCGACGTGATGGTTTCACAGTCGATGGGACGACAGACATCAATGGTGAGCCGCCTCTGCTACATCCAAGGAGTATGTTGACCAGTCGTTTCTACCTAGTCTACGCCTCATTTTGAAACCTTTGGAATCCCGACCGCCTTCAGGATATCATGCAGGTCCTTGCCCCTCTCCCCCGGCACCGTCTTTGTCCAAATCTCGTTGGCTAGCCTCTCCTCCTCTGGCAACACGCTCCAGTTCGGACTCGGTTCCGACTTGAGCCATTTGAAGTCGTCAACCTGGTCCCACTGGTTCTTGACGGGGTCCCCGGGCGTGTCCTGCCGTATGTCAGTTTCAAAACGAACTCTTTCCACCCAATCGAAGATCGAAAACGATTAAAGGAGGAGGCACTCACAAACGCCGCCGGCAATGGAGCGAAGCGCATGTTCTCGCAGTCCTCGACAATGGGATGACTCGCGCAGAACAGGTACACATCCACATTCTTACACTCGTGCATGCGCACCTGACGCGCCGATACGACGACGATACTGTCCCTCACGCCCGTAATATGCGCCGGTCCCGCCACGTTCCCGGCCACCACCAAGCTCCCGTCAATATCCTTCAGCGCCAGGTTCGCGAAAGACGTCGTCCCCGACAGCGCGAGCGACATGTCCACAATACAGCCGTGCAAGTCCGCCAACCTCCCCGACGACGTGGCGCGCGACGCCGACGTCGGCAGGATGATGTGCAGCCCGCGCTGGCCGAAAATGTAAATTTCCTTGGCCGTCGAGAAGCTCGGCTTGCGCACCTTTGTGCTGCTCGGCCTCGCCATCTCCTCGTTGTAGTTCTTGCGGAACGAGGGCAGTTCGCCGAGGTTGTCCGTCGTCTCGGACTGCTGCGCGTCCGCGCCGGCGGCGACGACGGGGCCGCCGTGCGAGGCGGGCAGGGGGTCCGCGAGGCTGCCGCCGACGATGAGGCGCGGGTCGTTCTTGGGGGCGGCGAGACAACTGGTTGCGGCGCCCTGGCCGCGGGACTTGAACTGGAAGCGCGAGCGGGGGGCGAGCTTGGTGGTGGTCTCGTTGAGTTTGTCCGTGAGGGCTTTCACGGCCTGGACGATGTCAGATACTATCCGGATTGAAGGTGTAGGAGGAGGTGCCATACCTGCGCGTAGTGGCGCTGGTCGTACGTCGGGACGTAGTCGGAGGCATCCGCAACCTCGTTGGAGAGGGCCGATATCCCGGCGAGGGCGTGGTCTATAGCGTCCTGCCTCTCACCACCGACCTGGGCGACGGAACCGAGACCGTCGATCAACTCCTGAAGACCTTTGTGGACGTGTCAGAAACAACTCCAATGTCGTGTGGCATTGGTCTCCGCAGCACGTACTGGCAACCTCATCTTGAAAGTGGCGGTAAAACTTCTCCTTGGGGTCCTGCATCCTGGTTACTGGGAATCCTCCGTCGTAAGCTCCGGGCTGAATCACTTCGGGCGCCATTGTTGTGCGGTCTCTGGAGGTTTACGTTTTTGTTCTTTTACGTAGGGTTATATACGAGAAGAAGAGACGGGAAAAGAAGCTCTGGGCTCGTGTTTCAAGTGAGGGAACGAGGACGCGCCCTGTGTGCGTACGCGTGGGTGTGTGCAAATGTGTACTTCACCTAGAGATATGGGCAAAGAAGCAGCAGACAGTCCCAGACTTGAGAAACACGAGATTGTCTGTAGGTTTGACAACGGACGTCGGTTGATCTTTATCGAGTCGGACAGACGCCTGGAAACACGCGACCCTGGGCGAACTCGTGACAGCCTCTCGGCGGCCGGTTGAGTGACGTCGCTTACTACCTATGGCCCCAGCTGGTGAGGGGAAGGAGAATCCGGGGCAGGCGGGACTGCTGAAGGCCTGCGCACACTCTGTACAAGGTACTGGGCTGCTGCAGCTTGAGTTTCCGTCTGCATGCAATGCACGAAAAAGATATGGTCGGACGAAAACGAAGGTGGCAGCTGAGCTCGGGATCGGACGATGGGCTGCTGCAGAGTGAGGTGATCACGAAAATGCGATGCGTCGTTGGCCAGCAGAAAGCTGCAAGGCCTGGAATCTCAGTTGGTGCTCTCTCTCACTGGAACCCCCCCGCCTGTGGGGCTCGCTGTCGCTGTACTGTGCTGGCCCAGGGCTGGGGGGTTCAGTGCGCTTCCACGCTGGGAAGATCTTGGTCGTCTCACTGACTGGCCGAAAACACCATCTTCTTGGTATTAGCGGTTATTCGGAAGGTGCAAATCGGTTTTATCCACACTAAGCCTCTTTTTTTATGATAAACGCTGCTGAACGTGATTAAGAGTGGTTTTGGAACAGTCAAAATATTCATCTAATCAAAATACAGATACTCCAAAGAACTAAAACTTGGGTCGTGGCGCCTTTTAATGACTCTCCACTACTACTGTAGCTGATGTGACATTACTCTGCTAATGTAAATTAGCTCATCGACATTACTTGCAGCATTGATGGGATAGCTTTGCTTGCTCAGTGTGGATAAATAATCATCGTTCGAACAATGGACTTCTATTGGTCTTCGAAAGCAAAACAGCAACGTCCTCCGCGGCGCACGCCCCACCGCCAACATCAACGCGATCGCGACACTGTTACCTTCGTTTGAAAGCCTCACGATGGGTCGTGAACTTGACCCTTATGTTAGGGCAGCTATTCTTGCCCTGAGAAGCCGCGTCGGCGCTCGAACTTCCCAGGAGGTTGCTGATGCCCTTGGCATAAGTAGGCGTGTTGTTGATGACACTCTGAAGCGCGCCAAAGATCATGGCTTCGTGCCGGAGGCTGCCACCCTCACCATCCTGCCTATTCATGTTGAATCCGCCCCTCGTTCAGGCCGCCCCAAGAAGATCACCTCCGAACCAACAGATCTTGTCTCTCGAGAGGTTTGCCGAGACTGCCATGGCTGGGAAAAGTCTTGTGCTAATGGTTTTTGCCAGCAGACGCAGATTGGCGGCGCAGTCGAGGATTCTCCAGTGCAAGTGGATCCATGACGACCACTGCCTGAGTGAGGATTGCTAGCTGCTGGTTCGAGAGTCCGAGTCGTTCGTCTATAAGCGTTGTCTTCTCGTCTGCATTCCTGGCTATGGAGGTTTCTGAATGGTCGAGAAAATGATGAGTGGTGTACATCTACATTTTGAAATCCCATGGTTGTTATCAGCTATCGCCTATCCGTCAGCTTAACCCTCAAATCCTGACCCAATCATGTACTAGTTTGGCCTGAAAGCGACAACAGGACGCGGTAAAGCTGTGGCTTCCACGCAGATCCCAGTCTTTCTCGTCCAAATCTTTCTAGGTCTAGTGACGCCAGAGTCTATACTCCCCTCATGCTGTGCCACCTACAGTACATCCCACTCCTCTACAACATCCCGTCCACCGAGGTAGGCATCAAGGTAGGCCAGCAAACCTAACCGGAAACTCTCCACGTAAGCAGCTTACAAAGTTCCCTCCATCGGCACCTCCTCGTCCTCGTTCCCATAGGTGCGGGGAGCCAAGGTCTCGTGCAGCCGCTCCAGCCTCCCCCGCATCCAGTTGCCAACGCGGTCCCTGGATCGACGTAGATCGATGGACGTCTGTATATCGTGGTGGTGGTCTGACGTCTTCTGCATAGAGGACACATGGGATGAAGTAATGGCTATCACCAGCAGCACGAGCAGCACGAGCCGTGCTGTCTGATCTATTCACGCATGGACTCTCGGCTGTATTGACTGAAGTGATAGAATGCGAGAGCAAAGGTGACCACTAACCGGCAGGATTCGTGAACGACGCGTGACGCGTCAAAAAGCGTGTCTGATTTTGAGTTGCGGGAGCTCCGTCGATCTGCCTCGTTTGACTATCAGCCAATTGTCTTCCTCCAAACTCAATACTTTCCTCATAAACCCTTTCCTGGTGTCTCTCATGACGCAATGTCCATCATGACGTGAACTTCAACTCGCCATCACAAGCTCAAATATGAGGCGCAAAGGCACGCGGGATGTTTGACAAACTAACGTAGTCCTCTGTTTGGAACAGACTAAAACTAACCATCTGTCCTCTAGTCCTCTGGTGATACAAAAGTATCACGAGGAAACACAGCTACAGTGTTCCCCAAAGCAACATCAACACCACTCATGCTGTACCAAAAAGCCACAAAGACAGTAATCCAATCCATATCTCCCAAACCAGGAAACATGTATGCTCCGACGCCGGTGATGTATGCACCCAATCCCGCCTGCAATGCAAGACAAAAAGCACCCCCGTGGGCCCGTCCTCAAGAGTCAACACAAATCCTCAAAAAACGACTTCCTCCCCGTCCTCCTCCTCGAAAATGGTATAGAGAAACAGTCTCCAAGGCTCCTCCCCACGCTCCTCCTTCCTCGTATCAATCTCCCTCTGCCTCACGAGCCGCGCGCTCTCCTGCTCGGTTCGACGATTCCGGCGTTCGCGGAACCGCTCATTCGCCTGAATCAGCCGCGCCAACTTGCACTCGATTTGGCGCGTCTCCTCCTCCTGCTGCCGCTGCCGCTCGCGCTGCCAGGCCGCCTTGGTGTTCTTCTTCAGCACCCATTTCCTGAGGTCGGTTTCCGCCTCTGTCGTGTCGGGGAGGACGTAGTCGTCTTCGTCTTCGTCCCAGTATTCCTCTACTTCGAATGGGAGGCGGTCGGGGGAGACGTCGATGATTAACGCGCCGCTGCAGAGGGCAATGTTGGCTTCGAACTCGGAGATTGTGTCTTCGTCAGAGGTGTCTGTGTTCTCTTCCTCGGGCAGGACGGTCGCTTCGGTTTCTCGGAGTGTGGGGGTGGTGGAGGGGACGACCGTGTTGTCGTCCATTTGGTAAAACCTGAAATCGTCGTCTTCGTCCACGTCCCAGATGTTACCCTCGGGCGGGCTTAGGGCGAGCCTGTAGTAATAGTCTGAGCTACTTTCGCCCGGGTCGGACAAAGGGGCCCGGGGGTCTGCCTCTTCGGGGTCGGTTTGTTCGATGATGGACGTGCCGAGCTGCTCAGCTGAATTTGTAGAGGAGGCGGGCTCGGTATAGGAGGCGGGCTCGGTAGAGGAGGCGGACTCGGCCGAGTCTGTATAACGAGGTGTTTCATCCCCACCGGCATGATCGTCTCCTTTCTCGATATCGGCCGGCTGGACAGTGTTGCCATCGTCTTCCTTGGCAGTAGAAACTTGGCAGTCGGTGGTACGTTGAGCGACAGACATCTTGAGTGGCGGGTTGCGCAGAGTCGTCTGGACGAAGTAGTTGTGATGGATGGTGAGTTGGGTGTTGACGTTGCCGTTCCACTCTGGATTGTCTTCAGTGCGTGAAGTGTGAGAAAGTGTGGGCGAGAAGACGTACCAATGCCAGTAGCCTTGCTGTGGTTGTAAAGTTAGGGCAGCTGTGATTTCTTGGTAGAAACAAATCCAAGTGGCTGAGAATTCTGTTGATGGATTCTTGAAGACGGTTGGCGTCGAAGAAGAAGTTTGTGTATGAGCAGAGCTGTGTGGTGAACAGCCGCGAGCTGAGTGTGTTCTTGAAATAAGATTTTCACAAGGGAATAGAATTGAGTGATGCAGTTTAGTCCTCAGGACGGACGAGGGTGGTTCTTTGGTATAAATAAATCGGCGTTCTCCGATACTCTAGCACGCTATTTGTACCTTTACGGTCTCATCACCCAAGGTTCTCAGACTTGATGGACAGTGCAAGATTCCCAGCCGGGCGTCATGGCAAACTTTTGCAGTGGGAATGTCGAGAGCACACCCTGGGGGTAAGTGTTGTGAATGTTGAGCCAGAGTTCGCTGTCAAGCACTTCGTCGACAACAACGTTTTGCCTTGTGGATTACTAGACAGACGACAGCCATAGCGAACACAACCAGACCTTGGAAGTCAGAAGTTTACCAAAGGCTGGGCCCGTGGGTAACTCGTTGTAAAACGCCGGCCACGTCTCCATTCAAACGTGAGCTCGGCAATAAGGAAGCATTGGTAGAAGCATCACGAACACTGAAGTAGCCTAGTATTAGCTAAAATGCGATGGAAAAAGTTTATAGTGTAGTTTAGAGGTATATCTACCATCATCTTGTACAATCAATCGCAGGCAACACACAGTATTCTGGGTAGACCCTCATGATCAATCTATATTACGTGGTGGTGATTCGGCATAGTCTCAACACACTACACAATAAAACACCCATTCGAGATGCGAAACACGCGGCGAGCGAAAACAACAGTTCAACTCAACGTTGGCAACTCAAATCAACTCGACAAGGTAGTACACTTGACGCCCGTGAGCCCGTTGACGACCGCCTGCTCGCACGTGACGGTGTTGCTCGACGCGAAGAACAGGCTCACTGTTCCGTTCGTCGAGGCCTCGTAGGTGACGCTTCATGACACGTCAGCATGCGCCAACTCTCCCATCTCCAAAGAAAAAGAGACACATCGCAACAAAGTTGACATACCTCGAGTTGAAGTTGACCGGGACAACGCCAATTCCGAGCCCAATGCTCATCTTATCCTTGCTAATCGTGAATCCACCTCCGAGACCAAAGGACTCCGAGCCGGATTGCAGGCCGCCTGTTACATTTCAACATCAGTTCTTCGTTCGACACAACGTACGCGCAGTCAAGGCCGTCGTAACAATGCCACCTCTCGGGCTGCTACCATGGCAGCGCCAAAACTCACCTCCATACGTGCCGCCCTCCTGCCAATTGATCCCACACCCAACTCCGATCCCCCCAAACGGCGGCAGCGTTCCGGCGGCGCTCACGGCGCCTGTTCCTCCGGTTGCGGTGACGTTCTTGTTCAGCGCCGTGATGTCGACGGACGAGCTGCCGTTCTGCTGATGCGTGGACAGCGACCGCACGGAAGCGAAGCCCGCGATTGCCGCGAGAACGGTCAAAAAGCGGACCATTGTTTTTCCGTCTTTTCCTCTCTGTGTCCTTCCTTGACTCGCGACGCGACGTCTTCACTATTCGTGTTGTTCGATTTTCCTGGTTTTTTCTGAATGCAAAAGCGACGCGGTAGTTCGAACGAGTGACTGTGGTGAGTTGGTGATTTTGCTTCGCCCCAAAACCCGACGATCACGAAACGGAGGGGCGGGTCACGGGCATCATATAGTTATCAACCCAGACCAGGATAACAGGAAGGGGGCAATGCAATGGGCAAAGATCGTCTCCACTCTTTGCCTGTTGTCTAGTTCGGAGCTGGCGTCGGTGTCGCCATTCGTCTCAAGAGCTTCTCTGGCCGGGGAAGTCTAATCTATTTAGAAACTCCATCTGTTGCATCCCGGTTCCCTGCCCGTCAATCTGCCTGCGCGAACGCCCCCTCTTCCCGAAGAACCGGTCCCCTTTTGGATGGGTACGACGATTGGTGAGAGCTTTTAGAAAGGTGGTGTAGGGCTTCAATTTTTGCCGATCTTTGTTGCTAGGTTACATTGAGAGCAACGAAGAATGCGATGCCGGAGATGGCTTATTGTTGTTGACGAGCGATGTGGACGTTGGCGAGAGCGAGATTGGAGATGAAACCTTGATGCGGTTGTCCGCGAGTCAGTGCTGGGTCATGCGGTTTGCAATACTGTCCTTAATAGTAGCTCGAGCTTCGGTGTGTGAACCAAGTTGATAAAAGACCTCGGATCCCAGCGTTGAGTAGATGTCTAACCTCGAAATCCAGCATCGTGTACAAGACAAACGACGATGACAGGTTCGTGAAGCAGCGTATCTTGCCCGTGGCGTACCCTAGGTACTCGACGAGAAAACTTATCACTGGCAATATTTCCTTACGACAATAATACTCCGAGAGACTACGACTTCGAAGGATCCAAAACTCGAAAGTGGTGCGAACTCATCGCAGAAGCATCTCTCGCGTTGTCCCTCGTGCCCACACAAGCATAGTCCCTGGGGAGCCGCAGAGTCTTAGTGACCTCTTTCCAACGACAGGACGACCAACGACCTCCGGGGCTTCCAAAATTCAAGCTACGCAATTTCCGGTTCATTTCCCGAGTCTTTCTATTGAAACCAAGGATGCCCCAACGTCACACGCGCCGTGATCCTCTCTGTCGGTTCCAAGTGTGTCAGCGTTGCGACCAAGGTAAACCCTTGAGCTCTACATTGACGTGATGACACATCGCGAATGGCTCCCCAAACTTTCTCGGGGTTGAAGTCAACAGCAAGGCTTAGGAGACGATCAAAGAACACCTCATGCCCTCAAACATGCCGCAGTGTAACCCGAAGCCTTCCTCAGTTCCGAAGTACGAGATCTGACTCCGGAGAACACGCCATCCCACTTCCTCGAAACTTCACAAAGATGATGGCTAGTCCGAAAGAAAATACGTCGGATGCTGCGTTCTGCCGCACGCGCAAACCTAGAATCCAGAGCTGCGCCTGGAAGAACTGCTAACATCAGAGATAACCTTTATGACTTTTGCCTGTGGAAAGGGCACGGCGTTCTCAAAGTCGGATTGTTGAATACCGCGGATGACGCCGTCGCTGCTGGCCGTCAAATCGTCACCAAATACGATGTCATCAGGCCTGACATATCTTGGCTGCTGGATTGTCTCTTGGTGGTAATCGAGTTCCCACAGAATGCTATTTCAAACGCGAAAATATTCGGCACCGGCTGGGGCTTGACGTGAGCTCGCCACTAGGCTGATGACAGGCACCGACAACACGCACCTTGCACGGTATCTAAACACACAGCAAAGGGTCTCGTCGTACGGAAAGAAGTTGCTCATGCTGAAAATACGGCCTAAACGGCCCGGACGCGTCGCTGCGATGGGAAACAGCCCAGATCTCGTTGAAGACGTCACAATGCAGTGAAGAGAAGAAACACGACGCGACCGGCTGGAGAATTGCAGCGCTGCTTTTGCAGTGGCGACCGCAGGATACGGTGAACGAACCACGTTATCTTGGCGCTGCTCGTGTTGCGGGTGACATGGTCAGGAGATGAAAAGCTTCCTCCACCACTGCGCTCATTTGTTTGTGCGACTTGTTGTTGACCAGGTCGGAGATCTGGGAGGGAGAGGGAAAAGAGAAGACGCCAAGGCCTTCGTCCCTCTTCAGTGTCGTCTCGTGACTGTCGGTGGCCAGCTTGGTGTTGACACCAGGGTGGGAATCCCTGCACCGCATCGTTGTTTGCAGTGTTTACGAACTGGGAAGATAGCACCCGCTGCTGCCAAGGCAAACCATGACCATTGACATGGCTCACGGCTTACAATCACAGTGGCGCCAACGCCAGATAAGGACGTGTGCTGGTAATAGATGACTCTGTTCAAAGCATACATAAGCCGAGGACCTAGGCCCCAGGGAGCTATATCGACAAAGACCGCCCAAGAAATGTACTCGTGACGCATTGCAGTCGTTTCGTTGGTAATATTCCGTCATACATACGTCGTCCAGCGAAGTTGTTCCCATACCCCGCCTACCTATTGTATGCAATCCCATCGTATCCCGTGTCCCGTATCCTCGTGTCCTGTATCTCATAACCCATTGATCCCATGTTCCATCCACGTCTTCAAGTCATGTCTATCTCCTCAAAGTGTGCTGAACACCCTGGTCTACCTCTGTTTGATGCAAAAATAAGAAAGAAAGAAAAGGACAATGAGCAAATGGGAAAAAGAAAAGAATGCCCCTGATATCTTCCGGTGGACCCTCATAGCGCGATGGGGGGGCCTGGGTTGCCGTGTTCCGCAGTCAACTCTAGAAATCGCGAGCAAGGGGGCAGTCGGACACTCGAACGGTGCGAGCTCGCAGGCCACAGTCGGATAGAGTCGTAGAATTCCAGCCTGGAAGGAATGAATGCGGCATGAAGCCTGCGCAGGTTCTGTTTGCTAGGGTTCGACTTGAGCAGCGCGATCCGCGGCGGCGAGAGGCAGACTCTGCGAACTGGTTCCGAGTTCTGGCGCCTACGGCGGATAATGCTGGACGATGACGACGGCGACCTGACCCTGTCCCGCATGAACTGAAGTCGCGGGGGCTGACTAGGGTCTGTAGGAGTTAAGGGGGGTGGGGATGCAGACGACGTAGAAATGTGGTCGGCAGAAGCGTCAACTGCCATCTCGGAATCGCTTGCGAGATGCAGTGATACGTTGCGGGACTCGGACAAACGGCTGCGATGAGAGGAAGGCCGCGATCCGGCGTGGTCATCAACCTCACGTCTCAGCATCGAGCCGCCAGCTCTGCTGCCTTGCAGCCTGCGCTTCCGTCCGCACTCGGCGTTGAGTGAGTTCATCAACTTTTGAAGCATACTCCAGGGGAAGATGATAGTTCCAGGCTCCCAGTTCCTGCCGGCAGCGAGTTCAGTAGAGAAGAAGCTGGTCCAGGCGCGGGCGTTGGAACAAGCTTCGCCGAGAACCATGCTCTCCGAAGACGTACGCATGCGATGCATCAGCTCGGCTCGTTCCCGACTGGACAGCGGCACGTGAGGCTGTGAAGGGGCGTTGACCATGTGTTGCAAGAGAGAGAGCGCCTCTGACGCCTTGAAGAATTCGGAAAACTGGCCGTCGATCGACATGTATGTCTGACGGTAACAGGTGATGGCGGGCTGTGGCGGGTTCGTCGCACCACCAGAGGTCAGGCAAAGAATGACCGACCGGTTGTCGCGTGTAAGGTTGACGGCATAGACATGGTGGGGAGAAGTAGCGTCTGACGGGGGCGCGCGTATGGCATGGGTTTCTGCGGGCTGCGGCATCAACGCTGTGTGCGAGTATGGCTTGTAATCGTAGTTGACGATGGATGCCGCCTCTGGAATGGCTCGGTGATCCGAATGGAAACTCTGGAAGCTGCAGCTGTCCGAATACGAACGCAGATGAGAGTGGCCCTGGCGAGATGGTGTTAAGGGCTGGACGTGTGGCTCAGGTGGAAATGACTGGTCGAACTTTGTCGGGGGTGTTTCTGGTCCGAAAGAAGAAGTCCTCGTTCTGGTATCCGAAGGTGTGTCGTGGCGAAGCTCTGGTGTTCTATCGGAACCGAAGTCTGGGGAATAACCAGCTGCCTCGTCAGGCGGGATCATGGCGGTCCGGCCGCTTCCCGTCGAAGGTCGGAAGCCGAAAACCGAGTTGAGTTTGCTCACGGTTTGAGCCGTGGAGTCGTCCACCTCCCAAGGCGGCATTGAAGAGCGATTTGGACCTGTTGATGGCCACTTGGCGAAGAAGACTTGCCCCTCTGCATTTCTGCGTGGCATTGAGCGAAACATGGGGGACGACGACATGGTGGAAGCAGAAAAAAACAAGCAAAAAGAAGAAGCAGGTCGGAAGCCGGGGGACCAGTGGGAAAGGGGCGAACTCCGGCCGCTCACTCGAAGGCAGGCCGGGCATATATACGGGATGTATTCTTTTCCAGAGCACCAACCAAACGATGAGTTTAAGGGGTGGGAGCGGTCAGCCAACTAGACGACACCGAGACAATGTGTCTTGACTCCTCCCCGCAGGAGCCATATTCCACTAGCCAACATACCAAGGGCCTTTGATTTCCTTCTTCGTGTCGTCCAACGCACGACACCTTGGGCATGGGTTGGTAGGGCTATCCTCGTCGATGGCATGCGCGGAGGTATGTTGCATACGAATACCAGCTAGGTATACTCCGTGCAATCCATCCGTACGCGGTACAACTCAGTGTCCGTACTGCGCAGGGAGATGGCCCCCGCCTGACCGAACACTTGGGAGACACACCACCATCTCTTGTATTAGCGTGCGTCAGTGTCTCCCACAGCCTCGATGGCCTGTGGTTGGTGACTCCCTGCATGCCTCCCGAAGAGATCGACGCGGTGCTTATGATAAAAGCAACGTGAGACCCAATCAGGGAGCCCGGCAACCACTGCCGTGTGCTGGTGGCCGGTTCAGAGCCTCGTGTCAACCGGCCGAAATTGTGGCATTACCGAGTGGATTGCATGCGTAGCTGCCCGAGGGAGGACGGCGGCAAAAGCAACGACGGTCTCGGGGACCCCTGTAGGCGACCGGGTGCTGGCACCCTAGAACGGCTTGCAGACGTGACTGCTGCACGATATATCATGTTTTGTTCATGCGTGGCGGGACCAAACAGACCAGGTCCAAGCGACAAGGAGGGACAGATTGGGGGGAGCAAGCCAATCAGAAAAGATTGGGTTGCAAACACGCGGGCTCGTCATGGGCGGATAAATTGATGAGTTTGACACTCACGCGTCGGTCACGGATATCCGACAAGAAGGGCGGAATGAAGTCTCGGGAGGCTGTAAACGACAAGAATGAAAACAGCGTCGGCGGCTGTGTCCGGATGTGTGCGCACACCGCTGAATGATGGACGGAACGCATGGCGTGAGGGTCGAGAAGAAGCAAAGGTGGGAAAAGCAAAGTGAGGTGTCCGAGCGTGTGCGAGTTCCAGTAAGACCTTTAGAGACAGCGACAAGACAGTGGTATCCCGCAATTCAGAGTGGTGCTAATTTAATAACCGCAGGGAGCGAGGTATATAGATGTCTGGGTCGTATCCCCGTACGATAGACCAGTCACGACTTCAGCTGGTGGAGGGTGTTTGTGCCGGCGCCATGTGCGTTTGTTGACGTGGTATCTGCAGTGTTACACAGCTTGATTGCAGTGAATTCCTAGAGGTCGCGGTCAGCCGTGACAGACTCAGACAGGCTGACAGAGGACGAATGGCAATGTCAGGAAGGGCGACGAGGGGGTGGGTGCCGGCGGAACAGGACGGCGAGACTTGGGAGGAGGAGGCCGGGGAAGAAGACGACGTGCAGACGGAGACATCGCTGTCTCCTGTCTCCGTATCATGTACGCAGCAGCATGGGGCCCGGGAGCATAACACTTCTATGCGACCGATATTAGCCAACGCACGCAAAGCAACGTAACGCGATGTAACGCAACAAGACCGGGGAGTGTGTTGTGATGACGGGTGCTTGCTTTTCGTCGCGCCGCATCAGAAAACCTCCGAAGTTGTGCTCCGTCACCTCGCCTGTAGGTAGTGTGATCTGTGGTGTGGTGTAGTTGGCGGAGTGGTGGGAGAACTTCTCCTGTGGTGAGGGGCGTCGAGAAGCAAGAAGACGAATATGGAATGGGGGACGACGTCGATAGGTGTGACTGTGGCTGGTGGTCTGAGGGACAGCGCCACACTCTGTAATGCACCTCCAGGGTCGAGGACATGGATGAGTAATCAGGCAGCAGCCACCATAGCGTCATCAAGGTTAACGGGCAGGTGCGGCAGGAGTGGATCGCCAAAGTCCCCTCCTGTCTTCCACGGTACAGTAAAACGGCAGGAGGGCGTCAAGGTGTGCAGATTATCTTACCCAAGCTTGCCAGGGTACTTACCTTTCTTACCTTACCTAAGTTTCCTACCTCTATAGGTACCTTGCCCAATGGTCAGTCATTTCACCGTTCATGTCGATTCGCGTCGGGAACTAGCGGGTTGCAGCGCCCAGATGGCGATCGGGTCACGATGGCCGTCATCTGATGTTGGCAAAGGTCAAGTTTGACTGGACATGTCAATATCTCGTCAAGTACGCCCTTCGTCAAGGAACGGACGACATGAATGACACGACCAACAATGGAACTGGATTTTTCGTGGATACTTTACGCCGCGCTGATTGGAAGCGGGCACCATTGCAGCTCCGTTGCCTGGATGTCTGCTCCTTGGCGCATCCTAAGCCTCATCAGCCTAGGAAAAAGCCTTACCTTAATGGCACTTGCCTCACCTCAACAGCCAAAGTCGGAATGTCGACCGTGCGAGGAGAAGGAATTGGAAGCAGTTCGACCTTGATCGGTGTACCTTGAGTCATAGCAAAAAATATCAGCCTTCGTTCTCCGATACATTGCGTGAAGTGATAAAACATCGAGCATCTTCAACAGTCCGACCAGACATCATCTCTCAATACCTTTCCAATCCAAAGTTGGATGCAATGTACAATCGAAACAACGACAAACAGCCCAGTCAATTCTTGTAGCTCACGTTACATACTTCATTTACATCAGTCACCAACATCACTGTCAACATGGCTTCTGCTGCTACAGTCCAGCTATCGACACCAGACATCGGTGCTGCCAATCAGCCCTACAGCGAGTCAATGCCCGTCAGCAAGGATCAATCAGACCACGTCACCGTCGCCAACATGGAAGAGGCTATCCGGTTGGCTCCTCTCTGCCGCGAGGCCTTGAACCTCCTGGACGCCCAGATGCCACACTTTAACCACACGTACGCCTTTACGGCCGACGAGATTCTAGCCCTGCCTGTCGACACTCTTCGACTTTCTGATGAGCTGCACGGCTTGCCCCGCCGGAAATCCACGCGATCTTCTCTCGCGTCCGCTCTCGCATCTCTGCTGTATCCCTCCACCCGTGACAAAGCCCTGTCAAGCTTGATCCGGTACGACGCCGCCCGAGTGAGACTGCGTGCGTGGGTCGCCTTGCAGCGGAAGTACGACATATTTGCCGCCACCAAACGGAATGGACACAGCTTCCGCGGCCTGACTGGCGGAGCTGCTCCCGGCGTGCGTGCGCCTGTCTGGGCCTCGCGGATCCTCGCCCAGGGCCCGTGGAGCCCTTCGAAACATGCCGTGTCGACCGCCGGTACTAGGGCCATCCCGATGCCCGTCTCCGTTGCCGATGCCTCCGATCTGGCACCCTTCTTTGACCATCTCCAACACGGTGGCACTCACGAGCTCGACGATGCTTCCAACGGCGTCCAACTTGATGGTGGCAAAGGCGAGCCTTACTACGGCGTCAAAGCTGCCGAGTTTCCCAAAGGAGTCGTCTACGAGGACGGCCGCATGGACCTCTGCAAAATGGTTGTTGGGCCTGACCACATCGGCAATCTCATGGATAGCTTACGGCCGAATCCCTTTGTGCGGCACTTCCTTCTAGGCAATAACATCATTGGCCCCGTTGGCGCGAGGGAGATTGCCCGCTTCATCAAAGACCTCCCCGACCGCATGGACACCTGGTATCTGGCTGGCAATTGCATCGACGCCCCCAGCTTCAAGGTGCTCGTTGATGCCATGGTCAAGTCGGGCGCAGTGACGAACATCTGGTTGAAACGCAATCCGCTGGGCCCCACGGCTGTCGCAGATGTCTTCCGGCTCATAACTGAGACCAAGAACCTTCGCACTCTGGATCTCGACCAGACCGAGCTGGGCGACGCTGGTCTCGCGGAACTGTTCTCCCGCCTCGCTGCCTTCTCCAATGGCTCCGGCCGTAAGCTGCCCTTGCAACACCTCTACTTGAACGGCGACGGCATCTCGGTCAAGGCTGCCGAATCGCTCTCGGCTTTCCTGGCATCGCCAGTCTGCAATGTCACGTCGCTATACCTGTCCTGCAATCCCTTGGGCGATGCGGGCATGCAGGCATTGGCCGACAGCATTCGTCACGCTCCCCAACTCACGCGTCTGTCGCTTCAGTCGGTTGGTGTGAGCACAGCGGGCGCTATTGCCATCTGCCAGGCTGTCGCCTCGCATGCGGCCATCCGCCTCCTGGACCTCGGACAGGCGTATGCAACTACTGATCTTGGCCAGGCGTGGAATTACATCGAGGATGGTGCGGCGAAGACCATCTGCAACCTCGTGTCAACGAGCCAGTCCCTGGAGTTTCTGAACCTCGATCACTGCCCGATCACACCGCCAGTTCTGCGAGAGATGCACGCTGCCGTCTCGAACAGCTCGCTGTTGTACTACAACGCCGACTCCATCTTGCCAGACCCGACGCTCAAGGTGCCCACGTTCAACCCGTCGGCTGACAGAACAATGCCCGATATTTTCTCCATGGCGGGACCTACAAAAGACCACAGGATTTTGGAGAAGGCTGTCGATGATCGTCTCGAGGCAAATGTGAAGGCCAAATACGGCAAAGATATGACATACGAGAAGTTCCTCGCCGACAAGAAAAGGTGGATCGTCAACGACCAGATGGACGTGCGAAAAATCGACTCGGTGTATCGCAATCGGGATGCCGGACTCGCTCGCAGACACCTCACTTCTCTGGTCAAAGATTGGGATGACAACGATGACACCATCAGCCGCGTGATGAACGCCCAGGGTCCTTTCTGTACTCGACGCAAGCATTAAGACATCAAAAGTGGTCGCTGCGTATCTGCCGATCCATTTCGGCGGGGTGCGGCTGTTGAGGGTGTTATTGGCTGAATGGCTGACTCGGGTACTCTGTGCGTTATGGACTGTGGATTGTCGCGAGGACTTCAAGAACCAATAGCAATAGGTCTATTAGTCTAGTTGGTCAGGACGTCGGATTCTGATTCACCACCAGCCCTTCCGTAAGCCCAGGTTCGAATCCTGGATGGACCTTGCTTTTGCCGTCGGCATTGCTGTAGTCAGTCGCACAAAGTAGTTGAGTTGAGGCATGAGAATAATTTTTTTGAAAACGAGTGGTTTTGGTACTTTTCCTTTTCGGTTGATGCATTTAATGGGGCGTGGGGGACGCCGGGTTGAGAAGTTAGCCGATGTTGCTTGTCGACAGATAATGCTTCTAAGCAAACGAACGATACCCAGGTACATCCACCACCCACGCGCTGGTTCCAACGTCATTGATCGAAACACGACGTTTCGATCAGCAGTCAATAGAAGATCAGTATCACCAATCGAGCCTTGGGCATTCCAAGTAGCGACACGCACACGCATGTGAGCCAATTCGGATCCCGGCACTCAAACCATACCAGTAATTCTTGGGTCAGCCACGCCGAGACTGTCTCACGGCGTCACTTTTGCGCTACGTTCTATTACTACGAACCCATCACCGATCTCAGCCTGCGGATACCTTTTAGTGCAGCTTGAAGAGTCACCCCTGCAAGGTCACTCCACGCCCTCGATTCCCCAAAGTTTAATTGATCATTCCTGGTTCCTCAACCCCCGGTTATCGAACAAACCTCGCTACTCTCGTCTTCGGCCCGGTCGCTTTTCGGTTGCAAGATAGGAGAAGAAGGCACCTGTGGCCCGATGGCGTCGGTGAAGGGCGCCCAACCCCCCGACGACGCCGAGCCTGACCCTCCGCCTCCGCCCCCGTCCCCCACCACCGCCGGCTCCCTCGATTCGACGCGTCGCGCAACGCGTCAAACTCCGATCCCTCCCCCTCCGATCCCGCCCTTCGCCAACGTCTCACAACCCAAACCACAGGCCCCGTTTGTCGCCCTCACCCCCGAACGAAAGGGTCGCCTGCCGCTCAAGAAGATCTCCGAGACACCGATACCGATCCCTGTCTTGCCGACGCCCTCGACGTCACAGTCACATCACCCGCCGTTAGGAAAGCATCCCGCGTCTTCCAATCCCACACCGCCCCGCTCAAACCGACGAAAGAGTAAAAGCGGCACAAACTCAGCCGCCATGGGTGCTGCGAGGGATGCCAAAGAGAACGTGCGGCCTGTCACTCTTGTGGCGCCCAAGATCAATTACCAGGCTGCTCAGCCACCGTCACACAGGACGGGAGGGAACCTCGTTCGTCCGAGCCCGCCGACGTGTCAACCGCCGATAACATCGCATTTTCGACCCGCGCCGCGCCCGACTTCCTACCAAAACACACCCGTACCAATACCAGTACCGCCGACGCCTATACCGAGATCCACACCGGCGCCCCCGAGGCAACCGAAACAACCGCGCGCACCTTCGACAACAGCAAAACCGACGTCAACATCGACACCCGTACAGGCTAAGCCACAGGCGGCGACGAGTGGTCCCAAGGTGGCGGATAAACCTGCTCTGCGGCAAGACAGGAATGTCGACAAAGTCATGCTCGGCAACATCTGCTTCAACGCGTGGTACCCGTCCTTTTACGGCAAAGAAGCTCTGGGGGATGCTTCGGCTGGTGCCAAAGGAGGCTCAGGCAGCGCGAAGAACCCGACTACCGGTGATTCCGTCAACGCAGGAGCCAAGAATGCCCAGCGCAAGGGTGCCGACACACCCATGCTCGGCAGGCTGTACGTGTGTCCAGTGTGCTTCAAGTACTCAAAAGAGTTGGTTATGTGGCACTCTCATGTGCGCATGTGCGAGAGCACTAGAACGGTGCCTGGAAGGAAGATCTACAGCCATCCGCGGGGAACAAGGACGGTTCGAAAAGAACTTCCGAGACCGGCGGGCAAAAAGGCGGGTGTTGCTGCCAAGTACACGGAAGAGCAGGTAACAGACGAAGGGGAGTGGAGCGTGTGGGAGGTGGACGGCGAGCAAGAAGGTGTAAGTCATAGCACACTTTTGCTGTACATGGACATCTTTGTTGACTCGCGTGGTTCCACAGCTTTTTTGCCAAAACCTCTGCCTCTTCGCGAAGCTCTTCCTCGATAACAAGTCTGTTTGCTACGATGTACAAGGCTTCAACTACTTTTTACTCGTCTACACGCGCCCGCCGAAACCCGACGCGCCGCCGAACCATAGTCGACCAAATATTGTCGGCTTCTTCTCGAAGGAGAAGATGTCGTGGGATAACAACAATTTGGCCTGCATTCTGGTCTTTCCACCGTGGCAGCGCAAGGGTCTCGGCGCACTGCTGATGGGCGTCTCGTACGAGATTTCGAGGCGAGAGGGGGTTATCGGTGGACCGGAGAAGCCCATTTCCGAGCTGGGGACGAAGGGGTACAAGCGATATTGGGGAGGGGAGATTTCGAGATGGTTATTGAGCTGTCCGTCGACCGACGGGGATCCCACGTTGCTTGTGGACGTGGACGACTGCTCCAAGGCGACGTGGATTGCCCTGGACGATTGTCTTGTCACGCTTAGGGAGATGGGGCTCATCGTTGAGGCTGGGACGGGTCCGGGCAAGCCCTTGGCAAAGAAGGTTGTCGAAGGCGAGGAGGACGAGGAGGGGGATGTGGAGATGGGTGACGATGAGCCGGAAGCGAGACCTGACGTCAAGAGGGTCAAAATTGACAAGGCAACGGTTGAGGCGTGGGTTCAGGCGAATGGGATTAGTCTGGAGAGGGTATGTGATCCGAACGGCTTTGTAGAGGGGTATGCTATCAAAGCGAAGGAGGTTGAGGAGGAAGATGAGTGAGCGTGTTTGAATTTGGCAGAGCGTTGAGCATAGATGTGTTGTTTCAATATGATATCCCAAAGTATGGCTTAGTTGAGTAATCCTCCCTAGCATTGATTTCATCGGCCTGCTTGCTTATCGTTCTCTGACTGAGCTCAAGCTGCAAAGTGACTATATGTAATAAAGACGCCGAATACGCTATGCCGGACGACAGCTACAGATGCTGAGTTTTACAGTGTTCGAGAGTTGATGCTGAGCTCAGCTGCACTTGGCTGTTCAGTGTTCCACTCAGATCTCTCTGACCCTCTGTCCGCTAACCGAGCAGGGCCAGTTGAGTTGATCAACAAGATAGCCTCTGTTGCATAGAGGCTACAAAGTTCGATATGAGAAGTAATTGAAGCAGTAAGAGATGAAATATGTGACTGAGCATAGTTGTTTTAGCATATAGTTCTTGTAATATTCTTGCTTGACGGAATTGGCATGCTAAAAAAGGTCTCATCGTCGGTTTCTACGGTCTTTCTGGCTGCTAAATTCACAACAGTTGTTGGGCCTACTATTCAGGGCCGATGTGGAGAGCGCCCAAGATAAAATATATTATTCGGATGCTTACAAAACTTGTCCACTTGTGTCCCATTACTACCTAAGTAGCATTTTCCAGTTCTCGAGGTAAGCCTGATGACATCAGGCTGCGCTGACCCCGTGACCGCAGTTGCTATTTCAGCTTGCGAATACGGTAAGTCTTGGTGATACGAACCAATTGAATCACTGATCTGTCAATACACTTCAATGCTTTCTCCAAGTCTGACTTCAGGGCAGACTGTGGCTGTTCTTAGTAGATTTGCCACCAATCAACAACAGCTCCTTGTGCATAAGTAAGGCAGACAAGCCGCAAGAGGGAGCCAACAATACAGTAAGCTGGAATCTTTCCCATTTCAACCTAACCCCGCACCCAGCTTGATTTCCCCCTCTTCGTCAAGTGTTTTCAAGAAAAGAACCAATCCGCAAGTTATTATTCTCGAATTTATTCATCGACGTACTGAGTGTTGTGATTCTTCAATCATGGAAGACTGGCACGATACAGCATGCCGGAGTCTAGACTACTTCAACAATGGCAGTCTCTCAGGCTGCCAAAGCTGTGGCTCAGTTCAGCTGCAACCAGAGACAGCTCGATTCGAAGACCACCATACCCTCGAACACGATGACGATGAGAACTATCTTGCGAACAGCGACAGCAACGAGGAAGACAGCGGCATCGACGAAAATACAGTGCATCAAGACAGCAAAACTGTATACCGACACCTTGAAGGAAAGAACGACATCCGACTGCTCGAACTGGGTCCAGGCGAATTTGACGATCCCATCCGATGCAGCCTGTTTCTCAGCAACGCGTATGGCGTGGTGGATTACGATGCCATCTCATATACCTGGGGAGGCGAAGACAACAACATGGAACAGACGAGCCGTGTACATCTGGGTTCTCGCGAGATTCTCGTCACCCCCAACTGCGAGGCCGTACTGAGGCGCGTCAGGCGCCGCACGCCGAGGATCATCTGGATCGACGCCATCTGCATCAACCAGAACGACATTCAAGAGAGAGGCCATCAAGTGAAGTTGATGCAGAAAATTTACTCCCGGGCAGAACACGTTCTCATTTACATTGGAGAACCATCCTCCGAGGAGGAAGACTTACTTCGCCTCCTGATAATCGAACAGAGCGAGAGCGGCATTGATCTTCAGCCCCTCATGCATGAGACCCTGGGAAAGCTACTGAGCCGTTCGTACTTTTCACGCGTGTGGGTCCTGCAAGAAGTTGCTCTGGCACGGCGGGCAACATTGATATGTGGCGACTTCGCGTTGCCCTGGGCATTGTTTTTGCAAACGGCGCTGCCCAGTAGAGGACCCTTACCCAGCAAGGCATCAACACATATCCCGCCAAATCTTGACCGACTTCCATCGGTGCTGAGCTTTTCGAAGCCAGTTTACAGAGACTCAGACACGCTCCTTGACCTCGTGGACTTGGCTCGTCACAACCACGCAACAGACCCACGTGATAAGATACTTGGCGTTTTCGGCTTGTTGTCGGGAGCAGAGAGTGATGGGCTCACACCAGACTATGCACAGTCGACGGTAGAGGTCTATATGCGGTTTGCTGAGTGGATTGGCCGAAGACACGGCATAACGGCGGTGCTTCGGAGGGCTCTGGGTGCTCAAACTACACTCTTTGATCATATCTCTTTACCCTCGTGGGCACCCAATTGGACAGAGAAACCATCAATCGCTCTTGGCTTCGAAGCGGCTCGGCCCGATTCATCTGTCCGTGTAGACGTGGAAGCTCGAACGATTCGGTTTCGGGCCTACAAACTAGACAGCTTCCAACAAGAATGGTCCATCGCATGCAGCAACTACCACGAACCTATATGGCCTTGGCTGTACATGTCATTCGGAACTCTAGATTCGGGGATGGTCTCGGGCGATCGCATGGTCTTCTCCTTCTCTCAAGAGAGAGAGACAACAGCAATAACAGAAGCAGCCCAAGCAGTGACAGAGACGACACAAAATGCAGCACAAGCAGCAAGAAACGCAGTAGCAGAAGCTGAAACATCATATCGTTATCCGCACTTCAAGATTTACGGAGCAAGCTTCATGGCAGAAACAGAGATCGAAATATCGACTGTAAGAGCAAGGATATTGACAGAACGAAGCGCATCACGACCAAGACCACCGCCACCGCCACCAACAGCAGCGGCGGAAGTAGAAGTAATAGTAGTGGAAGCGGAAGTCATAGCAGCGAAAGCAGAAGCAGCAAATGCAGCAGCAAATGCAGCAGCAAATGCAGCAGCAAATGCAGCAGCAAATGCAGCAATGAAAGCTGCTGCAAAAGCAGTGATAGCAGACGCAGCAGAAGACGCAGCAGAAGACGCAGCAGAAGACGCAGCAGAAGACGCAGCAGCAGCTTACTTTCAAGTAGCAGAAGCAGCATATAGAGGGGCATTGTCAGCAGACGCAAATTCCAAATGGAAGTTAGCAGAAGCACATGCCGCAACAGCAAAGGTAGCAACCGCAGCATCTGCCAGAGTAGCAGAAGCAGTGGCCAAAGTAGCAGAAGCAGCAGAATTGGATGCATCGGCAAGCAGGTACCTGGGTTTGACTGAGCTGCCCGCTGCTTCGACACAGGCGCCCCAGCAACGCGAATTTTTAAACGTCAGGATCTACGTCCCCCAACATGCCATCGAGAGCTTGCCGCCTGTATTACAGACCTCAATGCGACCGGATTACTCCAGCGGTTCAACAACGACTTTGGGACCTTTGAGGATGGAGAGTAGATCTTTCAGGGAGGCAGGCCGGTTCAGCAGCGTAGGGGTATGCGGTTACGAAAGAAGTGATGGAAAGGTCGTGATGACCGGATTGTTGAGGTTTGAAATACCATGGTTTGAAGTCGACACAACAAACTGCCAATATATAGAAGTTGCGAGTGCTTGGTAGAGCATGTTGCGATACAGCACGACTTCCAATTCCACAACGACTTGTGTCGAAACCAAGGTCCGGAGACAACGAGTGAAGAATAACGATGACTTTCTTAGGCAGAGCCAAGCGAATCGGGAAGATGGACAAGGCGTGAAAAGTGCCAAGAAGAGTTATACCGTATATGAAGTGTTTCATAATGACAACGGTTGATCAAACGTTGACCAAGTGTTCAGAGTGACTGTCAAGGGGCAATGAAACTTAGGCGTATCGAGGGGTCGTCAAATTGCCTGAACATTAAGGGTGAGGTAAGACGATGTTCCGGAGGGCTGAGAAACAGGAGCAGAGTCGGGTCAGTCTAGGCTATCTCGCATGCATGGAACGCCGCAGCGAAATGTGCCGGAAGCTCTCCTAGTCGACCTCTCAGCCAGGAGAGCGAGGAGATTCTGGCCTAGTCCCAAGGGTTTTCGCATGCACCTTGCTCCCTCGGATATGATGCGCTTGCCAGGCAACACAAAGTGGAAATTAGGAGGTTACTTGGGGTTTATTTCCGCCTGGTGAGACCATTCATTTTATTTTCGGAAGGAACAATTGCAGAGGGCACCTTCCGGGCATGTGGCGTCGCAAGGCGTCCCGTTCTTGCCCGTTGGCGCAGGCTGGGCGGAGGAAGGAATCGGATGTTTCGGTTGGCGACTGCCCTGTGATGCAGCCACCGGGAATAAAAGCGACCCTGAGCCTAAGGCAACGACATCCCGTCTGAAAGGCCTGCCTGACCACCTGGCCTACTTGGTGCGCTGTAAGAATGGCGATAGGGGCCAACCATCCAGTTGCAGCAATGTAAGATGGCGGCAAGTTCACCCGACGGGATTGGGAAAGGACGCTGTAGTGGAGGCAGGTACACTGTGAGAAGCGCGACGAGAGTAACGTCGAAGACCTTTTCCCTTGCGCTGACCACCGTCAGCAGTTAGCGCAATCAGTCTTGTGACGGTCCAACTGGCCCTTGAACGCAAAGAACTGCCGTTGCTTATTGTTGCGACACTCAATTGTAAGATGCGGTCGGAATGCAAGTGTCAGACTGCATTTTATGAGCACAAGGAAAGCTAATCATGGCTCATCCGAGAGCATCCAGACCTCAACGCGTCGTGACGCCAAATTTGATGCGTCATTTTGTGAGGCTCTTACGCCTCAGGCGCGCAAAGAGACAACACCGTGGGCGGCAGGCAGTCAGACTGTCAGACACGCCCAGGCCAAGAAGCGCCAACGGTGCGTCCACCCGTTTCTTCTTCGGTGGCTTGCAGACGGCGGCCAGCCACCATTGACCAGCGTGGTCGAATTGTAAAATTTTCCCGTTCAAGCGTAGAGGAACCGAGACATGTCGGACCCACGCTTCATTTTACAGATGAGGTCTCGTTGCTTCTTGCGTCGGGCTGCATCGCTTGCACCGGTAACTGGGACTGACAAACGCCAGATTGACGTTTGACGCTGAACCAATCTCGCAGATTGTGCTGTTTTGTGGATCCCGACATTACGGTACAAGCGTTGCAGCACCATCATCTCGGCCTTGACTGACGCTGTCACCTCGGACGTCGGCTCAAAAGGAGCGAGAAGGTTTCCCATTGGGCAACGAATGCTACCGCCAAGTGCCAGCGAGTGGCATCGAGGGCTGCATTCGTGGCCTTGCCAGCCAGGTCGCCGGGTTTCTGCCGGGATCTCACGTGACATTCGTCTACCGTCATGCGGTCAAGGAGGTCTCGAGGTGTGGTAGGGTCGGGTGGTTTCGCCGACAGGCGTCCCTGACACCGCGCTAGGCCTATGCGCAATGTGCTTCGATTGACTTCATGTCATCTTAGGGGTGTGTGGTTTGCGGCCAGCCCGGTGAAAAGTCTGATAAGGGGCTGTCGAGGGAATGGCTGAGGAAGGGCTACAGAGGATGGGAGCTCTGAAAGAACAATGCGAAACGGAGGAAACAAACTGCAAGCAACTGGGCAAGCAAGCTCGAATAATCTCCGTCTTACGGCGTACCCTTTTATCTCTCGGCGACCAGCGTTCCAACTCTCTTCTCTCCATCGTTGTGTCCACTTGACGGTGTGCGTCGTGCTCTTGCCCCTGGCTGTCTTGAGGTACGTACCGCGCTCGTCTGCTGGGTCCACCCGCGTGTGAGCGATGAGCGATGGGCACCGGCTGATTGGATCCAAAAGCCGCAAAGTGGGGGCCTTGACGGTATCGAGTGGGGGTCACCGCAAGCCATGACCGGTTTGATATCAAAGCTAAGCTGACAAGGAGCCTGAGGGTTAACTTTTGTTCGAAAGAAAATTTTCTCAGCAACGTCCGTTTGTCGCCCCTTTTCGGAGTGGACTGGGAGCCACAACGTCTCCTCCAGGCATGATATGGAGCAACAGCAGCATGCTTCGCCCAGCTTCAGCACACCTTGGCGGATGCGTAAGACTTTAGGAGCTTAAGCTGACCTGAACACCTGAACAGCCAGCAGACTAGCCACCGTAACCACATCCTTTTACCGGCCGTCACGGTCTCAACCTTGCCATTGAGTTAGCCTTGACACGGCCGAACCCACTTCTCATGATTCGTGTCCCGGCTCAAAGGGCCTCTTTGGACGCTTTCCACGCTTTCCCTTCGAGAAGCCTGAGGCCTCAACGCTTCAGCGACCTTTGGGTCCAAGGTCAACTGTTTTGTCCCCGGGATTCCCTTCGCCGCCCAGCCTCCCGACAATGCCCGAGATCGGTGCGAGGGAGTGTGTTGGGTCCGTCTGGTGGATGGAAAGGTCCACGATATGTCGACGAACAGTCACGTCTTGTCCTGATTGGGACGCCTGGCTCATTGTGAAGTCCATCCCGGCCACGGGCCCACCGAGGGTGAATGGATGATGGATTCAACCAATGTCTCTCCGTCTTCCAGCGTTGATCCGATGTCCTGCCTCCAGCGCGCCTTCCTACCGTAACACCTGGGTCGACGCCGCAGAGGGCAGAGGTCACCGTCTCGAGATCACGGCCTCAGGTTGCCCGTCACCTTGCCTGAGGCTTGAGTCCCTGGACAACCAGGCGTGGACCTTGGCCCGGTCCCAGTCCCAGTCCCAGTCCAATGGCCGAGCCATCTGGATCAACTTCCGCCGTCCCGTTGCCTTGGCCCCTGCCCTCCATCCTCCTACCGAGCTTGCCCGTCACCTGAGCAGAGCTTTTCCCGTCCCGAAGCTTTTTCCTCTTCTCCTTTTCCCTCTTCCACTTTACCTCTCCATCCCCAATCTGTCTCTTGTTTTCCTATCTTCTTTCAAGCCCATCACCGGACCTATTCCACCACCTCTCCCCTCCCATCAGTCACAATGGCCTCCACTCGTGTCCTCGCCTCCAGGCTCGCCACCCAGATGGCCACCAAGGCCGCCCGCCCTGCGGTCCGCGTCTCTGCCATGCCCAAGCGCACCATCTCTGGTAAGTTTTTTCGTGTGTCCGCGGGTCGTTGATCGAGAGGACGAGAGAAGGAGGAGGAAAAGAAGGCATTGGTTCCCGACGACGACGCAATTCTCCATCATCGCACCTTCACCCTCACCGACGATGAGCCAATTGGCCTCGCCGGTCCCCGATTCGACGTTGCTCACCAGGTCGTCGTCGTCGTCGGCTTCTCGTCCTTTTCGTCCCCCCGACACCATTGAAAATCTCACCGTGAGAATCGTTCCTGACACGACGGAAAATTTTCAGGCTTCTCCCCCCTTGCCCGCAAGCAGGCCGTCAAGCCCCTCTCCCAGGTCCAGGCCAAGCGCGCCTACTCCTCTGAGATCGCCCAGGCCATGGTCGAGGTCTCCAAGAACTTGGGTATGGGTGCTGCCGCCATCGGTCTGACTGGTGCTGGTATCGGTATCGGTCTGGTCTTCGCCGCCCTCCTCAACGGTGTTGCCCGCAACCCCGCCCTCCGTGGCCAGCTCTTCTCCTACGCCATTCTGGGTTTCGCCTTCGTCGAGGCCATCGGTCTTTTCGACCTCATGGTTGCCCTCATGGCCAAGTTCGTACGTCACACCGGATACTGTTCCTCACCCTGCTCGACGTCGTTAATACTGACTCCCACCCACAGACGTAAGCGACTTCAATCGCACTGGCGAACTGGGGAGTTTCTGGATGCATCTTTGGACAAGCTGCTTCTTAGCACACCTCCCTCGGGACAGGTCGCCTTTTCGTTTGGTCTGCGGTTACACCCAACTGGATGATGAGAACGAGTAATAGAAACGGGAAAACTTGGAAGACAGCATGGTTGGGCATCCCCTAGAAGCATAGAGGTCAAAGACCGGCGGCACGGCTATGTTGTGTTGTATAGAAGGAAACGCGGCATGGGCTGCAACGGGGGCTGGGACATGCATTACTCTCACACAACGCAGCGGAAAAAGTTTTGCATCACCGCTTTCTTGCTTCTTTGCTGGTTTCTCCCTCACGTATCTCCCCCTTGGGTCCTGGGCCCTGATACCTTTTTTCTGTAAAAATACTAGAACCCTCAAACTCACCATCGATGCCTCTCGTGTGATGTCAAGGGTAGATGTCCGGTGACAGATTGCTTTGAACACGGTGACATGCTCATGAGCTCGTACGCGTCCAAGAACTCCCTTGGGGGCACACAAGACACGCATACGCATCTCCACCCAAAGCAAACCCCCGACCGAGAGCTCGGGTTCACGAAGCTCTGGTCCGGAAAGAGCTTGGAATTGGCCAATGCGAGGTGAGAGTTGGCAAGGGGGCGCGAGCTCTCACTCGAGCTATTGCGGGCTCAGCGTGACGCGGGTAAGGGAAGGGTGACGGACGGGACAAGGGAAGCATCCATCAACCCCGTGGGGAGCACACAAGCTTGCTCGATCGGCCGCGGATTTTGAGGCTACCTCGCACGTATTTTTATGCTTCCAGCTTGCTAGCTCTCGTCCCCCATGGCATCCGGACGAGGCGAAGAGTCATTGCGACCTGCGGACACGAGCGGGGACGAACCTCTCACTTGAGTTCCATGACACTCGGACACACGTGGCAGCGGAGGCAGGAAAGCAAGCAGCAACTTCAGGCTCGGTTTCCAAGCTCCAAGCCCGCTCATTGGAGCGTTGCATCCTTATCTCGAACCAGGCGAAGAAAACAGCATCAGAGGGCGACTCGCGCGAACCCAAAAAATTGCGCAAGAAGCAGCTAGCCAGTAGGTAGGCTTTGCTGCCTCAAACAACCATGGGAAAGCATACAAAGCCCAGAAAGTCAATTGGCATCAATCAGATGCGAAAAGATGGAAGAGACCAGAGGAAAAAGAACCTTTACGTTTGCTTGTGCCATAAAGTCTGTGATTCTCCATTGCGAGCGCCATGTGAAGGCCAGCTAAGCAGAGCATCGCAGCTGCCCCAGCGAGGCACTCGCTGGTCTGATCCGATCTCGATGGCCGAGCTCTCCTTTCTCCGGCACCTGACCGGGTCCAAGGTCCGTTGGCAAGGTCCGTTTCGTGTACGGAATAGTGAGAAAATCCTGCTCTTTTTCCTCATCAACAACACAGGACTCCATCGTGGGCGACTGTTCTGGCGCCTGTTTGGCTCGCTGCCCGGCGGGTCTCCCCCGCCGGACCCGCTGGCACCATGATCGATTACGACATTTTTCGAATTTTTCCGTGTGCGTGTCCTGCCGGTTCGGGTACCGTACATTCAGGTTCATGGTACCTAAAAAGCACCGTTTCGTGTATGCTTTCCGGGGGGGCAAACGGGGCGAAGGTTTTTTTGCGTTTGGTGATGGTGATGAATGGGATGTCGTTGGATGGATTATATAATGCTGCGAGGCTCTTATTTTTCTACTCATGACGACAAGGCCAGCTTGGAACGTACGCGCTGCGGCTTCCCCTCACGCACATGATATTTTCTTTCCAGAAACCTGGGCAATTCGTGGTTGTTACTCCAATTCTTCCCGCTGCCTGCAGACGCGCTGGAACACGTGAAGTGAGGAGAAGAGGGATGGACCCGCTTTTTCTCGGGTCGAGTGCCCTGGGCAGCTGAAGGGTGGTCAATCAATTTGAGTGTTCCGCATAAGCCAACTGCTGCTTTGGAAGACCCGAAAGAATGCTGGCATTGGCACCAGATGACGGCCAGGTCTCTGGGGGCTTTGATATATCTGTGCTTATGTGGTTGCAGTGCATGTGTTGCGAGTCAGAACAGGGGACGAAAGGCTCCGAAGCACGACGATGCTACGAGGAGATGACGCTCCAGAGACCGACTAAGGAGACCGCTCTAGCTCGTCCGCCTATCGCAAATGTCTGCTTGACACGTAAAGCATAGCCATACTGTTGCTCCGGCGCTAGACCTCTGGAACGGTGCCCCAGACGGCGTAGTCCTTCCCACCAGGCACCCAAGCACGAAAACGGACTGTGAGCCCCGATGCCAGCCCCCCCGCCCCCCACGGGGAAAGCACGCCGGCCCGCAGCTTCCTGAGGTGATTGTGGATGCCGTGCCGGGGACAGCGTGTCATGGAGAGCGAGCCAGGTATGCCTCGGATGACTCAAGTGCTGTGTCAAATACTGGCTGGTCTGGAGCTCAACCTGCACCATATATTGCTATCTCTCGAGGCCATAGTATCCCGTGTCTAGTCCTCTTCGTGTAAACGGAGCTTTCGACAAGTAATTACACCATTACATATACTCTTCAATGGTGTGAGTAATTATAGAGTTCAGCCTTTAACTATCACATGGTTGGCGGTAGCATCAGCCCACCATGAGGTAAGGTAGCGGGTGATCCGAGGTGATGTCTCAGCTACCCTATTTACGACATCTATACACCGTGATCTTACGCTCTTAATTATGACATCTCATGTAAAGTTAAAGTAACATTGGGTTTCTTGATTGGTATGAGATGCTCTGGAACAACTGAGAACGAGTACTCAAAGGCAGACAAATAGGGATTGAAAACTACAGAATACCTAGAATACCCAAAAGTTGGTGCTACTTACTTGGACTCGGATTAGCTGAGAAACCATCAGCAGCGCTGTGGCAGACCATCTAGCTGGGCTGAACCTAAACGTAGCGGAAAAGTAAGCCATTCTGCCAGCCACGGTAGAGTCTGCCGCACTACGTGTCTGTACGGCTGAGTTTGAGAGATGAGGGTGGCCACATCATGCCGCTGATGATTGATCCAACCTCTGCGTAAGGCATTCGAACACTAGACGAAGATTTCAAAACTCCAGCGCGTGCTTATTTGAAGATCTGACGCGGCACAGATGACGAAATATAGACGATGCTGGTAAATGTGGCAATTGAGAGGCACATCATGTCACAGCACTTGGGATGTGGCACCTGGTAAAGAATTGCAATGATGCAAAACAACTCAACTGTGAGATAAAGGGAACAAAGAAAGCCTGATGTTTTCTGAGGTGCAACATTGGTTGCAAAATGCAAGTAAGATAAATATGGCAAGTAAACAAGACAACAAGAGGCTTCGGTCATTGAAAGAAAACATACCTTGGAGAGACCGAACCATCAAATGTAAGATCTGGCTGCTGTGTAATACGAGGCGTCTTTACTCGTACTTGGCTCAAATATCTTGCTGGCCCATCTAAGCTTGGCCATATGTCCTCTTGCAACCTCACAGCTGCTTGGCTCGCACTAAATCAATGAATTACTGCCACGCCTTATCTCAAACGTTCAGTCTCATAAACCATCTGGCAACGGCATCTTTAATCTCAGGAGATGGTCCCATTCGTCCAAGTTTCGGGCGTCGGACGTCTAGCAGTTGGATCGGATAGACTATAGCCTCATCTTCTCGATGACTACATGAATTGGTGCACCAATCTCGAATCCATGATACGCCGTATTTGAGCTTGAGCTTGAGCTGATCGGCCACAAGACAGCAAACCGGCTGCAGTAGCAGTATGCTCATTTTTTCACTCCCCTGCCTCTTATGATCGCGACCAGACATTCTCCATCCCCAAATTATCAAATTTAACATCTTTTGCTCATATAGCCTCCTGAATGAGGCCTCCTACCTCATTCAGGCTTGCAACTCCTCCGTTTCCGATGAAGATCAGCTCTAGAAAGGTCGAGTACGGCAGCTGTTACTGACCGACAAGAAGTACCATCAGCAGAACAAGCCGAAAAACCGTCGACCAACACTGTATGGGCCCATAAGTAGCAAAATCTTCATCTCGAGACCCAGAGAATATGCCTCTCCAGGCGGACCCTTGGAGGTCGCGCTAGTCCCTCGCTTCATGTGCGCGTCTTTGGGTCCTCACCAACAGCTGCTTCGCTTTTGATATGAAACGCTGTACGCTCCAGGCACATTTCGATTGTGTACAGTTCATCCTACTATATACAAGAGCCAGTCCGTGTATCGTCCAGGACTGACCGGCCCTTCAGCCAGCCAGGGCGTGTCGCCACCAGGGCATCGTCTAAACGCAGCTGTCGCTGCCGGAAACAAAAGTACCGTCCGAGTTCTCGCATCCGCACTCGCCGTTGCTGGGGTCCCTGATGCAGCCGGTACCGACGCCGCTCTCGGTGCCGTTGCCACTGTTCCTGTCAGCACCGCATCCTCTTCTCCTCTTCCGTTTCTCGTCTCATATATTCCCCAAGGGCAACGCGCAAACTCACCTCCAGAAAAAGGTCCAGCAGTCCTCGTCGGCGGTCGTCTGAGCGCTCGATGGCGGGGCGCAGGTGTAGGCGGAGCAGGTGCCGTAGGGGGCGCCGTGGCTGCTGTCGTACTGGTGGTCCGTCTCGAAGACGGCAAAGGTCTGCGTCTTGGAGGTGCGCGTGTTGTGCGAGCACTCGGCGGCCTGGATGGCCTTGGACACCTTTGTCGCGCTGCAGTCGTAGACGCTGGGACAGGCGCCCTTTGTGTTGGACGACGCCGGGTCGAGGGTCGCGGCCACGAGGGCGGGGGTGGCGGCGGCGAAGAGGAGCTGGAGGAGCTGCATGGTGACCTTGAGGCGAGGAAAAAGGAGCGTGTGATGTTTGTATTTTTGAACCTGCAAATGAGTGAAGGAAGTCGATCAACGATTGTGGGTTGGACAGGACGGGCTGGGCGGATAGATGCTACATAGGTGGTCTACGGTTGTGAGCAGGAGGGAACTGCTTTATACGAGAGGAATGGAAGTTCTGGAACTCGACTTCAGATTTCCTGTTCCACCAGCCCGTGTTTCCACCCATGCGGGACGCGGATGGGTAGCGTCGAAGCTGTAAATTGCTTCTGGGGCCGCTTCGTTTCGAACACATTCGCGTACGAGCAGGACGGATGAGCACAGATGGGAACGCACCCCGGGTCCGGCACGTCTGGACCGTGTGTGGCGGCCGGCAAAGGAGATGCTGGCTTCCGGGGCGGTCTGGACCACGCGTTCTTCGGCAGGCTGCTCATTACGGTGTTTATGTGTGTGTCTGACTGTTTCGTTTTAGTGACATCACTTTCAATATGATAATGCTTGGTTCTGGACGCGTCCGCTGAGTTTTCAGCTGGGTAACCCCTTTCCCAGATGCCAGCGAACGTGAATCCACAACCGTGGTCTGCATTTCTGGTAGTGGAGTTTTGTTTCATTGTGCCCCGAGAGTGAAAACCGCTCGCTTGTTGAGTGGATTGGCATAGGAGATTGTTTCGGACGCGGGTGTATGAGCACCATGTGTCTGCTCTCACCAGAGTCTGGTCTCCGTTCTTTTTGAATGTTGGCGTGTTTCTGGCCAGTTCATGTCTCGGTATCCTGTCTCTGTGCTCTGTACGAGAAAACAAGGCGGCCTCAAGCAACCATCCCATCCCCCCCTCCCCTGGTCAGGGGTTCGGGGAAATTGAAGGCGATCAGTGGGGTTGAGCCTCCCGCGCCGTCAATGAAACGTCGCTGCGTGGCGGCTGATGATTAATGGCGGTACGGACTTCAGCTGCGTGTGGGAATGGTTGAAATTTGGCTCGTGTGACGCCGGCTGGGATGATGGCTGACGACGGGCGGATCGAGGTTTGAGAGAAGATGATGTATTTGTGCGTAGTTGGGCGATGATGTCTGGGGATAAATGCTTGTCGTCTAAACTATGGCGAAACAGGCTGTTGTATTAGCTTAGATTCCACGTGCTGCATTCACACATTGCATTCACTGTTGCCACAGTCAAGGAACACGCAGTTGCAGAGGCTGTCTTGGAACTCGCTAGAGAGCTATGGGTCGATATTAATTGATAGAGCAAATTTCGACGCCAATCGCCTCTTGGATGAATAAGCCGAGGTGGGACTTCGGTGCGTCGGGTAAGCTACGGTGCAGCGGGTAATCACCGGCTCGACATGAATGGGTCGGCGCGACACGACGAGACGACGTCACGTACCCAGTGTGCGCAGCGTGAGGCCGTCGCAACAAGTTAACAACAACGACACTAGTTACATATATCGGAACACGGAACAATCTGAGCCTTGGCTTTGACACACACATGCTGGGACTCGCAAGTGGGCCTGCTACTTTCTCCATTGCACTTTCACCTTGACCCACGACCTTTTGGATGGTCTTGACTATCTCATCTGCAGTTACGCCGGCCGCCTCCTCATTCAGGACGGTATTATCGTACGACACCTTCAGGACAAAGGCCTTGCCGGCCGCCTTATGCACTTCTACCACGATGGTATACGGAGAGGGCATGTGTACCTTGCACCGGGCTATGATGAGTTACCCGAAGTCGGCTTTAGGGTTATTGTCGTGATACGGGCTTCGCTCCGTAGCCCACTTTAGCCACGTTGGCCCTGGCCATACGGGTATAAATACCCTTCAGATCAGGCCTCCCATACGTACCAAATACAAGCCTTTTTTTCTTCCTCACATTCCCTCCGTACGTGGCCATGAGGCCCTTTCGAGGGTCTCCGCGCTTCACCACAGTTATCTTATGGAGCCGGGTTGAAGGGCTAGTAGATAAACAGGACGTAGTTACCTACTCTCTATCGGTCGAGCCTGACCGCTTTGTAAATACTGTCGAGCCTGAAGTTGCTGTGATCTGTCATAACCTAGAAGTCGCGCTATATACGCTAGAGGAAGGAGATGAGAGGCTCCTATAGATTAATATTAATACGTATTAGGAGGAACTTTGCCGTAGTACTATCAATGATCTGTGGATAGGGGAGATCGACGCCACGGCTTATAAGCAGGTAGTCAAAGGCTACCTTGCCTGGCGGTGGCTCGGGAAAGCTAGATCTAGAATGCCCCTTGGAATACAATGGCTGGTATGACGCCGAGACGCCTGGCGAGCTGGTCGACGTCTGCCTTGGGAAGCGACCGCTTGACGACGCTGTTGCACAGGAGCGCCGACGCAGTCGCCCAGGCGGACCGGTCCAATAGGCAAGACTCGCCACATCCGCGCAACCTCTCCCTCCAGTAGGCCAGGGACTCTGACTTGTCCCGGGCGAACATGTGCGAGGCAAAGTCCCTGAAAGCGGTGTGGACTGGGAGAGGCTGTTTGCCGAGTATGGCCGCGTAGTGGTCGTCAAAGATGCGGAGGAGCCTGCCGTTGATCTGGGCCGGGACTTTTGCTACTCCGTCATGTAAGTTGATTGCCGCTTCATGGCAAAGACTAGCTGGAGAGTTGATCAGATTGAATTGGGACTCTGGCGAATGCTGTTAGCAATTCCGAGAACTCGTGACAACAACTTTTTCTTTAACTCATCCATAGCACGTATGTTAGGCTAGGTTCATACCAAGTGATAGGATCTCTAAATAGGTAGGTATTATACTATATAACTATTCGAACTTATCTTTCCCCTCACTTAGCTGCTACTCCGCACTAGTATTTAAGCCTTGCCGCCCAGAATAATTATTATTCTGGATATCAGTATTCTCTTATAGGGAACCTAATAGGCTCCTAATATCCCCCCTCTCTACTATAGCTTAATATAATCCCCCCTCTGAGAGATCCTATCTTTAGGATCTAACTACTAAAATTTAGTATAGAGAAGTAATATTCTACTTTCCTTCTAATATTCCTTATTAGTTAGAACCTAAGAGTCTATTCTAAGCTTTATATCTTAGCCTCCTAATATTAAATTCCAGCTAATATCAGCCTCTTAAGATATATTCTAACTATAACTATATTTTAATTAACCTAATATCTCCCCTAGAGTAACTTATCTTCCTCAGCTATAGGAATATTAGAAGGATTTCTTTCTTACTTCTAACTATAGAAATTTTATATTTACTATATTTATAGTTTCTTCTCTCTTTAGAGATATCCTCCTAAATATCTTCTAGTAACTATTAGTAAGTTTCCTATTTCTTTCTATTTTATAGGATACTATTTTTAGTATCTAGATTTAAATATTACTCACTTTATAGTTTTCTTAGTTTTAGAGAATTATATTATTCTCTCTATTATTCTTATTATCCTCTCCTAGTAATCCCTAAGTAACTTTTTTATTATTAAATTATATATTCTCTATTCTAATAAAACTATTAATTACTTATAGCTAAGTAAAAACTATTTTTATTATTTAATTTCTTAATTTTATAGATATAACTATTATTTTCTTTTATTAATAACTTTATTTTCTGGATACTAATAATAATAATAATAATATAATATCTACTTCCACTATTACTAATATCCTACTTCTACTTCCTCCTCCTACTCTAAAGAAGAAAGTAACTAAATTTTCTTATACTACTTATAAGTAACTACCTACTAATAGCTCTAATAATAATAATAACTTTAATCTTATATATTCTATCCCCTACTACTACTATCTCTATCTCTTAGTTAGCTAGAATCCCTAAGATTCTATTTTAATATTCTACTTCTATTATAAGACTATTAGTAAGTCTCTATAGCTTCCCTATCCTTATTTTTCTAACTATCTTAAATACTAATAATAAATATTTTTATTATATTACTATATATAGTAAGGAGTATATTTTAGTATATCTCTATCCCCCTTCTTATAAGTTACTTCTATAACTAAGAATTTCTTTCTAATATCTCCTAAGCTACTTATATTACTACCTCCTCTACTCTAATTCTCTACTATCTTTTTAATAATTTTTTTATTAAAGTTTAATCTCCTTACTATTACTTATAAAACTAAGGTAATTTTTCATATTTTAAACTTTTAATATCCTCCTACTAACTAGTTCTATAGGAGGAGCTTACTAAGATATAAACTATAGCTAAAAAAACCTTCTAGGCTAAAGTCTCCTATATTAATAAGTTTAATACTAAATATAAAACTGAGGATAAGGAGGCTAAATAACTAACTTATAAATACTAAATTATAGCTACTAAGGTTATAGCCTCTACTACTTTATAGTAAAATTACCTCTTAGAGTGAAGCTTCTAGGCTACTACTATCCTTCGCTTGATATAGGAGATATAGACCCATACTATTAAGGTCTAGACTACTACCCTTATAAGCCTCCAGACTACTTTTCTAGAGTAGTCTTTAACTTATTCTTATATTATTAGTATCTTTTTCCTCCCCCAGTACTCCTCTAATAACCTCCTCTCTCTTAATATTCTTATTATAATATATTAATAATCTTAATTTCTATTTACTCTCCTCTAAGAACTTAAATAAGAAAAGTAATAATAATAATAATAATATTAGTAAAAATAATAATAATAATAAAGCTACTTAATTTAGTTTTCTTCTGCTTTCCTCTTAATACTCTATATTTATATTCCCTTTAGAATTTTAGTTACTACTTTTAAGCTTATTTTATTTTTTCTAGTTTTCAGGCTTAATATAAACTTTCTAGCTTTATCTTACTAATAACTTAACTTTATTACTCCTCCTATAATCTACTAGTGATACTCTAAATATCTATTTTATATTTAGATCTTAACTCCTTTAAAATATAATATTAAGATTCCTATAAGTTTTCCTCCACTCTATATTCCTTCCACTTAACTAAATACTATTAATTCCTTCAAGATCCTTTATAATTTATAATATAGTTAACTTTATATATATTATCTTCTAGATTTTTAATAGGAACTATCTAAAACTCTAATAATTCTCCTCTATACTTCTCTAATTAGGATAGAGAGAAAATATTATAAATTTAATATCTTTTTTCGAGGTTAAATTTAAATACTTATTCCCTATTAACTATTTATATCACTCTAAATAATCCTAAGTATTTATTAGATAGCTTCTTAATTAGTTACTTTTACTTAATATTCTTAGTAGATAGTAATATATAATTACTAACCTTAAAATCTAACTACCTTCTTCTCTTATTATACTACTTTATATATCTCTTATTTACCTCCTCCAGTAGGATCCTAAGCTACTTATAATATAACTAAAAATATCTTATCCTCTCCTCTACTATCAGGATAGCTTTAAGTTTAACTTCCTCTGGGATACTATTATAAAATCCTATCAGTAAATAGCCTATTAAAGTATCCACTAGTATCACTCTAGTAGTATTATAAATAGAAGTATTATAGATAAACTTAACTATAAGTAACTATTTTACCTAGTTATCCTGGTTGAAATTAACTACTACTCTCAGGAAATATTCTATATTCTAGTTTTAACGTTCTATTTAACTATCTATTTAAGGGTAATATACTATATTTAGTTTCTACTTAATAGCTAGTAGGTAGATAATAAACACCTAAAATCTACTTATAAATAGTAATCTTCAATCTAATATAATAATCTGAGGGACTCTATACTTTAGGAGAATATTATTTACTAATAAAACTGCTAGTTTATTTACTATTAAAAACTCTCTAGTTAGTAAGTAAAAAATATATTTAGTAAATTAGTTAATAACCACTAGAATATTATTATAGTTTTTCCCTAAGAATCCTATTAACTTAAATAATTTAGTAATAAAATCTATACTAATATATTACTATAGGCTATTAGATACTAATAGAGATATTAGTATACTATATAGAAGGTAATATCTAGATTTTAATCTTTAATATATTATACACTAGGATATATATTCTATAATATCCTTTCTTATTAACTTCTACTAATATATCTAATCTAACCTCTTAAATATTTTAGTAACCTCTAGATACCCTCCTAGAGATTTATTATAAAAAATTATTAGTAGATTAACTTAAAATTAGTAACTATCTAGAATAACTAGCTTACCCTAGAATCTTACTCCTCCCTTATTATTAAGAAACTACCTACTATTCTTCAGTTATAACTTCTCTCCTCCCCTTATAGTAACTTCCTTCTATACCTCTCTGATTTCCTCTTCTAATATCTCTTTTAGTCTCTCTAGAATAAGATCCTCAGAACTTATTTAAGATTCTTAACTCCAGAGGGATATTATTATTATTCAGTCTAGAAACTAGCTTAGAAAATCTTTAAAGAAGGTTATCTTAGTATTCTAAGTCTCTCTCTCTATTAGTTAGTAGTTAAGTTATCTAGAGAAACTATCAGCTAGGTTTTACTTTCCCAGCTAGTAGTTAATAATATAATTAAATAATAATATATCTTATAGGAGTCTTACTTATTTATTATTCAGCTGGAGCTTTATAGTTAGATATTAATAATTTAAATAGTTAGTAATAAAGATAATTTTATATTAAGAATATAAGAGATAATATTTCTATATAAATACTATTTTACAGATAGTTAGTAGCTCCACCTCTAGTATTCTATATTTTAACTCTACTTTCCTTAATTTCTATAAGAAATATACTAATAGTTACTATCTACCTTCCTCTAGCTAAGTTACTACTACTTCTATAGTAAAATCTGAGGTATTTATCTCTATCTAGATTAGTAGAGTTAGGTTAAAATAACGTAAGATAGGAACCTTAGTGAACTTTTCTCTTAGGTTCTTAAAAGTTTCTATTACTCTAGAGGTTATTATATTTTCCCTCTTTATCTATTTAGTTAGTTAATTAATAAGTTTAGTATTTACTATAAAGTAGTTCTGAATAAATCTCCTATAGAATCTTATAAATCCTAAGAAAACTTAGATCTCCCTAATATTAATAAATACTAACTATTTCTTAATAGTTACTACTTTCTCCTTCTTTATAGTAATACTATTAGGGGAAACTATAAAACCTAGAAATTTAATAGTCTATATATAAAACTTATATTTCTCTAGATTAATATAAAGCTTTATAGTAAATAATTAGCTAAATACTTTTTTTACTACTTCTATATACTCCTCCTTTATCTTTATGAAAATTAGAATATTATCCAGATAAATAATATAAATAATATCTATAAGGCTTACTAGAATGTTATTAATATATATCTAGAAGGTTGCTAGAATATTAATAAACCTAAATAGTATAACCTAATACTTAAAATATCTATACTATATTCTGAATACTATCTTCTACTTATCTCCCTCCTGTATATATACCTAGTAATATATATCCTTCAGATTTAACTTAGTAAACTATAAAGCTTCCCCTAGCTAGTTTAAAATCTTACTAATAAGAAATAGAGATATTTAGTTCTTAATAGTAATATTATTAAACTCTCTATAATCTATATATAGCTTCAGTTTACTCTCTTTCTTTAGGATAAATAGAATTAATATTCCCACTAAGCTTTAAAATATCCTAATTTATCCTTTTTCCAGTACTAACACTAAGTATTATTATAATTCCTCTAGTTCTTTCTCTATAAGAAAGTAGATAGAACTCTATAGAGGCTCCTTACCCTCTTCTAACTCTATTATATATATATAAATACCTTCTTCTACTAGTATACTTACTTTCTTTATATTAAAAATATAGACTTACTTTTAGTATTCTAATAGTAACTAAGTATCTTTATCTTTCTCCTTATTTATATCTCCCTTAGGTTACTATTATATAGCTTACTACTCTCTCTCTATTAATACTAATAGAGCTGAAATCATTAGTATATACTTATATTACCTCTTAGCTTTATTAATTACCTTAGCTTTATATACTAATTTAATATTACTAATAGCTAAAAGATAGATTCAGTCTAGAATCCTCCACTCTAAATTTAGCCTCACTTCTCTACCCTAGGGGATCCCTAAGATAATATTATATTTACCAGCTTTACTTACTTAAAATATATAAGACTTTATCTTTATTATACTAAAGTTATCTATAATTTTTATAACTATAGTATATATTCTATATTTAGATATTACTTCCCCCTAGAGACTTAATATCTCTAGCTCTCTACTAACCTCTATAGATTTAATATTATATAATATATTCTAACCTAGAATATTCTTATTAGCCTCCAGGTTAATAAGTACTTTCCCCTTCTTCTAACTCTTCCCTATATAGACTAATATCTCAGCCTTAAAGTGTCAGTAGAATTCCAGATCCTATAGAATTTAAATATTATTAACCTTAGTCACTACTAAGTGATAAAGCTTTCCTATATACCTAAGTTCCTTATATATATAGTATATATCTTCTTTACACTAGTAAGATATATAGCCTATCTTACTACAGTTATAGTATTTTAGAGGCCCCCTAGAGGCTATAATTCTAGCCTGTAGGATATTTTCTTACTTAATCTCAGGCGATATAGTTATAGTAGTAGACTACTCTCTAGACTAGTTCTTACTACTTATCTCTCTAGTAGGAATTACTATTAGTATTACTAATAGTCTATAGTTTCTTCACTCTAGTATCCTATAGGTAGAATCTACTGGGATTAACTAGCTTATAGATTATTTAATAGTTTCCACCTATTTAGCAGTATAATTTAATTTCTAGTAAGTTATTAGGAGACTTCTAGTTATAATTACTCTCTTTAACTCTAGTAGTAAGTAGTTAATAATATTAATAATATAAAGTCTCTCTAGCTAAGTGTCTGAATATTCAGTCTTAATAACTTTATAGGTATTAATAAACTGCTAGTAAGTTTAATTAACTCTCTACTATATAATATCTAACTAAGTAGATATAGTAATAGCTTTAGTATCAGTATTATCTACACTTAACTTAAGCTACTTCTCTATAACTAACTAAGTAACCTACTTAATATTATTACTATATATAATAGAGACCTACTTAATCTAGTAGTAGGAAGTAATACCCTTAAGGTATAAACTTATATACTAGATCTTATCTTTATCTACTATAAAGTTATCTTTTATTATAGTAAACTATCCTCTAAGTTTAAATAGGAAATTATTAAAGTTAGACTAACTATCCTCCTTATAATAAATAGGGGTAAGCTATTTTACTAAGAAGTCTCCTTTCTACCTCTTAGGCTCCAGATTAGGAATAGTAGAGCCTTTAGTAGTTTCTTCCTCTATATTTTCTCCTCTTCTTAAAACTATTAGCTTCTCTAACTTTTACTTCTTTCTTAATTTTATTATTTCTTCCTTAATTAATTAATTAAGCTCCACTTCAGAAAAGTTATTATTATTCTGGGGGGGCTACTATTCCCTAGGGTTATTAGTATTACTATTAGTTACTATAGAAGTTAGTTTTCTATCTATACCTAACTCTCCTAAGCTATTAACAGTATACTATACTTAAGTGATTTATATATATAGCGTCATTATAGTCCCACTAGTTAGTATACCTAAAAGTAAGTAGAAGTTTAAATATATCAGGCTAAGTTTATACTAAGTGATAAGATCTCTAAATAGGTAGATGTTATACTATATAACTATTTAAACTTATCTTTCCCCTCACTTAGCTGCTGCTCCACACTGGTATTTAAGCCTCGCCGCCCGGAATAACCATTATTCCGGGCGCTAGTATTCTCTTATGGGGGACCTGATAGGCCCCCGGTGCCCCCCCTCTCTACTGTGGCCTGACAACATGCTCATACTTTTGAGGAAATAAAGATAGGCTGACCGGACTCTTAAACTCCATATACAGTGAGGCTTTAATCAACACGTCAGTGGAGGCCGTTGGAAACTTCAACCGCCAGCAATACCACACCTATCAACCAAGTCGTCTCTATTACGCTTTAATTCTCTCTTGCAATCTGGGAAAGACTGACCAGCAACTTACATGGAAGGGAACACGCTTAAAACTGGCCACAGGATAACCAGGCTCGGGAAAAGACAGCTTCCAACCGCTCTCCCATAGCATACCTCGAATTAAACATCTAATTAATTGACCTTACGTCAAAACTCGGCCTACTAGGTAGTTTATTAACCCTCGGATTCTTTCAGGCGGATATCCATTTTGAAAAAGTCTATCTAGGCGGGTTGTAGAAGGCTGGGAGCTGGTGCCACCCAGCAATGACATGGTTCATTTTTGCCGAGTCCCAAAGGGCCTGATTTCTACCCATCACGTCGACAGGGGCTGGGAGAGAAGAAGGTGTCCGACTTTTCTTCACAACGGCCATGTCGGCTGCCTGTGTCGCTCGCTGCCATCTCTGTCCTCGCCCTTGCCCTCTCGGGTTCGTTCACTTCAAGCCCTACCCCGGTGATAGTTTTCAAAGCTTCAACCACCGTCTTGCGTCTTTCTCTGCCCTCGCCCATCGTTTCAAGCCCACCATAGCAAATGGCACCGACCGTCCTACATGTGATTGCCGACGATGAGAGTAGCATTGAGACCAGCCGGCCAAGGGAGGCGCTGTCAGAATCAGAAAAGGAGGTCGTCGGTGTTCTCGTCAGCCAGTTTCTCTATGCCATGGGCAACAACATGGTTGCCGTCATCACTCCAGTTCTTCAACGCCCCCAATCTCCAGCAACCCCAATGTGGGAGTCACTCTAGTTGATTGGAAGGCTGACTCCGACGGCGTCCAGGCCATCGTGAACGACTTGGGGGGAGCCTGCACCGTGGGCCGGGTCGTCTCCGGAGTGGGCGGCCTGGGCATGTATCTCGGAAATGGAATCATGAACATCATCTCTTCCAAGACTACAGACAAGGAACGTCCAGGATACCTTGATTTGGTGTATGCTTTTCCATCCCCCTCTCCCGGCACTCTCAGCTCTATCCGAGTGCGCACGAGGATCTCCAAGTCCCAAAGGCCGTGTTATCTAACCAGGCGTCTCCTGATAGCGGTCTCGTCTGGGGCATCGGTACCGTTCTGGGACCGGTGGTCGGCGGCGGCTTCGTCGACTCCAGGGCCACGTGGCGGTGGGCTTTCTGCACGACCGTCTGCGCAGCTGGACTGTTCGCACCCTTCAGCTTGGCCTTGTTTCCAACAATCACGAGAAGCCCGGAAAATCGACTCTGATGCTGCTGAGATCTTTCGACGTTGTCGGCGCCATCATCAGCATCGGGGCATAAACCTCCCTCGTCCTCGCTATTAACCTCGGTAGGTTGCTGTATGACTGGAACAGCCCTGCTATTATCGCCTTCTTTGCTGTGGCGGGCGGCCTGTTTATCGCCTTGGCCTTGTAGCAAGCTTTCTCAGCCTTCACCATAGCTGAGTACTGTATCTTCCCCGTGTTGTTACTACTGAACCTGGATGCTGTTCTCCTATCTGTGGCTATGGCTGCTGCTACCGCCGCCGCCTTTATCCCTATCTACTATCTGCCCTTATACCTTTGATTCCTACGGGGGCTTAAAGCTATTGAGGCTGCCGTCTGTGCGATGCCCCTCATAACCCCTATGTGTGCCTTTATCCTGTTGAACGGACGTCTGTTAGCGGGCTTCAACTACTTCCAGCCGTGGTACATTTGCGGCAACGTCCTCGCCCTCGTCGGGTCCGTCTTAATGTCGCGTACTACCGCCGACTCGCCCCTCGGTGGCATCTACGGCTACGAGGTCCTGGTTGGCGTCGGCACCGGCAGCTTCATGCAGCGCGGCTACACCATCATCCAGCACGTCGTGCCGCCCGCGGAGAGGCCGCACGCGATCGGCTTCATGATGTTGGGACAGCTTGGCGGCATCGTCTTCAGCCTCGCCATCGCTGGTAGCATCTACATCAACGACTCGCCGTCTCGCCTCGGCGTCCTGATGCCGGGCGTCCCGCGCGCCACCCTCCAGCAGACCATCGGCGGAACCAGCGGCGACTACTTCGACTCTCTGGCGCCGGACGTGCAGAAGCTGTCGACATGATTTTTGGCGCCCTTGCCAGGACTTATATTCCTGCCTACACCGGGGCTGCCGTGTGTCTTATTGTGAGCTGCTGCGTCAGAGTAAGTTGCATCCGAATTGGCCCGTCGGCAACGTGCGTGATGTCGTGTGTGACGCGATTCGACTAACGTCCATGTGTTTTTTCCTTTTTTTTACAGAGACGGCATCTCGTTGAGGGCTGAAAGTCACTTCTCTGAGGGGTAAGGTGGTTGGATGGTGGTTGGTGGGTGGTAAGCCGAGATGTACCTTGGCGTCCGGCTGACACCGACCCGGGCCCCGCCGTCGGCCCCACTGGTCGGCTCCGATCCATGACTGTGGGGCCTCCTCCGGACCCATCCTCCACCCCGGGGTCCAGCCATCCCGTCCCGTCCTCGTGGGAAGCCAGCCCGATACTCCCAAACCGTTCTTCAGGTAGGCAGCATCGGAGTTTCGGCATTTGATGGGAGGTTATTCAGCTCCCGTCGGCCAGCCTCGCCTCGGCGTGCAAAACTGACGACGGCATCATTGGGGAATCTGGAAGTCCCAGCCAGAGGTGGCGGCCCTGGGCCCCTGATGATCTTCCATGGCAACGCGAGCGGAAGGGAAGGTTGCAATCGGGGTCTAGAATATATATGAGCCAAGGCTTCTGTGAAGTTCTACTGTAATCTCGGTGTCCTAGTCACGATGCTCATCTTCTCCCACTTCTGCTCCATGACCCCCCAAGTCTCGCTCCAAGACGTCACGTCACGTCTCGTCAAGACCTCATATCAAGCACCACGTTATCGCACTTCTCCCCGCCCACAAACGCCCTCACATTCTCCCCAACGACCCTGCGGCTGTTGACCCTCGTCTGGTCCGCGCACCACGCAAGATGCGGCGTCAGCGTCAGGTTCAACCCCCTCGCCTCCTCGCCCAGCAAAACGCTATCCTCCCCGCTGCCCGCCGGCTCAACCTCGTACACGTCCGTCGCGGCGCCCGAAATCCTGCCCTCCTTCAACGCCGCCAGCAACGCCCGCTCGTCCACCGTGCCGCCGCGCCCGACGTTGACGATAACCACATCCCTCCTCATCGCGCGCAGTTCCTCTCCCGAGATGACGTTCGTCGTCTCCGGCGTCAAAGGCACCACGAGGAACAACACCGTCGCGCGGCGCACCACTTCCCCAAACGGCGTGCGCTCCTGAAACATGCCATTATTCGTAACCACCCCACTGGCACTCTCGACGCCCTTCCGCGCGGCGACGAGAACACGCATCCCCAGCGCCCTGCACATTCCCGCAATCCGCTGGCCGATGGGTCCGTAGCCAATCATGCCGACAACCTCGTTGGCGCAGGTATGCGGCGGGCGGCCGTCGGCGTCGAGGAGGAGGGACGACATGCTCCCCGTCGCGCGCCAGGTGTTCGGCCGGGTTGCCGAGTGGGACATCATGGTGTTGTGGAGGGGGATGAAGCGGCGCCGTGTTGAGAAGTACTGCCATTCGCGTTAAATTGGTGAACGTCTGAAAGGGATCTGTGGGATGAGATACCATTCCGAGGGCGTGTTCCGACACGGCTTCCATGGTTGCGTTGGGCGAGTACATGACGGTGATGCCGCGTCGCCGACACTCTTCCAGGTCAATGTGGTTCGTGCCCGTGGTTTCGGTGATGATGCATTTCCTGTTCCGTGATTAGTCTTCACTTCGTTCCCCTCATTTCGTACGTTGTCATGTTGATCATGACTCGTATCATTCCGCTGCACAAGCATCGTGAAGCAAGACACAGAAGTTGGGAAACTCACAGGTACGGCGCCTCCCCCAACGTCGCCGCCGATATCGGCACCGTCGTCGTGATGAGGATGCTCGCGGGCCACACCCGCGCCGCCGCGACCTCCGCCTCGGACGGCCGCGTGTACTCGTACCCGACGACCTCGTGCGTCATGTTCCCCGTGTCGGTGTCCGGGACGGCCACGTGGATCGTCTCGAGCTTGACGACGACGTGGTGCGCGGCGCCGGGCAGCCGGGCGGGCTGTTTGATGACAGTCGCGGCGTCCGTCATTGTCGGTTTCGTGAGAGGGCTCGTCTGGTGGCTGTTCGGCGGTTTTGACGGTTGGTTGGAACTTGTGGGCGGGTTTTAAGTTGGCAGTGGAAAAGCTTCTAGATGAATGATGGGAGGTGTACGCGCACGTTTGTCTGTTCAACGGTTGAACGAGGAGAAAAAAGTGTTGGTCTCTGTCAATCGATGTTGTGGAGAGGCGATGTTCTTTTCAACCCCTTCGTCAAGTGGTACCCTATGGCTCAATTGTCCAAAGACAGGATGTCGCTCAACATTATATACCAAAAGCCCAGATCTCACGATGTTCAGATCTGTTCGGGACATCGTCTTTGGGCACCTCTTCTATCTCGTCCAAGCCAGCCACGTCTCCAATCAGCCCGAGATCGGCCATGCGACATCTGCAGTCCGTCCACCATAGGGCGCAAAGTGGATGCTGCGTGCCTTTTCCCACATATCCATCACGTCAATGGGTGGAAAAGGGTCTCATTCCCGACCGATGGGACTACTGAGCTGAGTCTACATAGTAAGGATGTCTACCTTATCGCGACACATCGACCCCGCCATCGCCATAAGCCCATCTTGACTTGACATGTCGCCCTTCGCGGGGTCTCTGGTCCAGCCCCAGCCGGAGGGCGTTCGTCGTTGTCCAGACCAAGGAAACAATTCCGTAAAACGAAATGGTCCGTCACCCAGTTATACGACACTGCAATCAACCCCTTTTCCAATGCATCTGCTATTTACGTCTAAAGAGTCTGTCGCCTCACACTGTCGAGACGAGTCACCTCCCCTGGAACAATGCTGATAATCTACGAGCTCCGCCCTGCCCTACACAAACCACCTCACTTCCTAAAAGTAGCACTCCTTTCGCCTCTGGGGGGAGGCGCCTTGCGCGCAGCCTTGGGCGCATCGTCGCCCGTCTTCGCGTACGGGTCGAACGCAGGCTTAGGAGGCACCTTCTTGGCACCGCCGCTACGGTTCGCGTGGAGTACCGACGTGGCCTGCGTGTAATCAAACGCCTCCTCGTCCTCCTCGTCCTCGGAGCTGTTCTGCTTGCTGCTCTTCTTCGCTCGTTTCTCCGCCTTTTTGGCCTTCTTCTCTGCTTTCCTGGCCTTCTTCTCCTCCTTGAGCCGTTCCTTCGCGGCCGCCTTCTCCGCCTTGCGTTCAGACTTGGTCTTGCGCACCTTGATGGCCTTGAGATAGTTGTCCAGTCTGGCCTGCTGCTGCGCGACCTTCTCCTTGGCTTCCTCCAGCTGGCCGGGATAGGAGCGACCCTTGGCCATCTCCGCCTCGAGCTGTCCGACATCTACCTGCGCCTCCGCCACATCCTCCTTGTACTTGGCCACCTTGGCTTCTCTCCTAGCCTCCGTGCGTGCTTTACGCTCTTCCTCGGTCGAGTACTTCTTCTTCTTGTCGCCCTTCGATGCGCTCTCCATCACAAAGTTCACCGAGCTCGAGTCTGATTGGGACTCGTCTTCGCTACCATCAACAATGTCCACCGACGGCGCTTTGCGCTTTGTACCAGTCTTGAGCGTGAACTCCTCCTCAACCGCGGGTTCCTGGGATTGAGCCGCAGCCGCAGCCGCAGCCGCCTTGGTCTCATCCTCGACGCCTCCCTCCATTGCGACGTCCTCTTGAGCCTCGACCGTCGCCACCCTGTCCACAAACTTTTGCCATGGGAGCATGACGTGGTCTCCGAGGCCATTGGCCGTGGACTTGGCCGTCTCCCACGCCGTGCTCAGGGCCATACCTCCAAACAGCTGCGACACGGCCAGCGGGGCAGGCGTCGCAACAGCATCGGCAGCCTGGTCTTCGGCCGTTTCGACGACTGGCTTGGCCGCGGCTGATGGCAGATCCGAGCGGAAAAACTCGTACAAGCTAGGCTCTTTGACGCCGCGCTCTCTCGCCTCTTGGTAACGTTGCCACAAGTCGGTCACATTTCTCCTCGCAAGGTAGGCGTTGTTCGGAATGAGTGCGTGCAAGGCCTTCGCGTCAGGAGGCATGCGCTTGGCAATGTCACCGACGATGCCGTTGGGCAACACGTATGCCGTGCTCTCATCCTCCTTTCGTGCCACCTCGTCTCTCCACTCCCAAATGGCCCGGTACACGGCAAATTGCTGGCCGGAAAAGGGCGCCGGGTGCTTAAGGAGCGAACCGTACCAGCCCTTACCGCCCTTGCCCGTGGCGGGGTCGAAGTTTTCACCCTCGTATCTGCTCAGGGACAGAGACTTGGACTTTCCAAGGACCGTCTCGATGTAGTCGGTTCCCGGATTGCCGCGGTCCGACTTCATCACCAACTCGTTGCGGACCTTGTCGTAGACGTACAGCAGGTAGTGCGTATCGCAACGAGCATAGTAAAGCATTTCCTGCGGTATGGGCCTGTATTGAGTTAGCCTGGAATCCTCGCCCTCGAAGGAATACCCCACCTCATGCGCCAGTCGGCCATTTGGTATCTCTTATCGGCATTGAAGTTGACAAATTTACTCAGCAGGTAGGCCAAGCCCTTCTGAGGGTAGTGGAGCGCCTCGCATGCGAAGAATGTGTCGAACAGACCGTTTACGTAAAGGCCAAGATCGCGCTGCAGCCATACAATGTCCATGTAGGCACCGTGAAAGACCTGTCCATGTTAGAAAGCCAAGAAGGCCGCCGGCGGCGGAAGGTTGGTTGGTGTACCTTGATAATTTGAGGATCGGCAAACACTTCGTTGAGAACCTGAAGCTGTTCTCTCCAGGGCTTCAGGGTGTCGACGATCCAGTCCCTCTCGCGAGTGCTAATCTGCATGAGCGAGGTGAGTCCCACATACGTCCTGTAATCATGATGTTCCAAGTCGACGGCAATTTCCTTGGCTTTCTTGAGCTCCTCGAGCATCTCCAACACGCCTTCGTAGGTATCGACAAAGGTGGCCTCGGTCTCTTCGATGGGCTGCCAGGGAATCGGTTCGGCTTGTCTGTAGACTCGGTCGGGGTATGCCGCCTCGAAGATTTCGGTCTCGTATGGATGTTTGTACCTAATCATACTGTCAGTGATCTGAGATGCGTTGATCCTGCGTCGCCTTTTCATGCTCTTTAATATTGACGATGTTTGCTTTCGTGGGGTAAAAAGTAAGGAGTGTTTCTGCCGTACGTCTCGAAGCCCGAGTCGGACTTGATTGGTGCCAGGCTCTCCTCGAGAGACACTTTGGCATGCGGCTTCTTGGTAATGACTGGTTTCCACGAAGCGTAATTGTCGACCGGCGGATCGAAATGAAGCTGGGGTTTCGTAATGTTCGCATTCCGAACGACTTTCTCTGGCCCAACGGTCTTGGGCTTCTTAGCCTGGGAGGCCTGTGATGTTTGGTCAATGCCGATATTTTTCCATCTTCAAACATGTGCACTCACGTCGGCAGTTGGCGCATCCTTTCGCTTCAGGGCTCCGGTGTACTCGTCGATGGATGTGTCGGCCTTTTCAAGAACAGAGTCGACCACGTCGACGATGCTCCTCCAGGTAATATCAATGTCTTCGACATCCTCGACATTTGGGGCGGCGACACCGCAGACCTCGGCGGCGGACCTGAGCAGGGTTGTAGATAGCTCGAGAAGGCGCTCGGTCTGGGCATCGAGGCCGTCGCCAACGCCGGGGTTGACTGCACGTTGAAATGCGAGGTCCTCGGCGGCGATGCGGTTCACTGACTTGGTGGCGGAAACAAGAGCGGTTTGAACCTTTCCCTGAAGGGATTGAAAGTCCTGGGGAGACGTCATGATGGCGGGCGCTGGCGCTGGTGCTTGCTCCTCGCGACCAGACTGCGAAGTTTGACGATCAAAAATTATGTCCTGCGGCGGGACGTCGCTGGCCGATAAGAGGCGCGTCCGAGTTTTGGCTTATCGATAAGATAAGAACTAGGCTTCCCTGGCCAGCCCTGTTGTGACGCAAGAACAGACCGAGGGTGAATTGATTACATGCCAATCAATGGAAGGGCTCAAGAACGGAGGGACAGTAAAGATGGAATCTGATGCAGATTTGATGTCACGGCTGATCTGCAGCCTCAGGTCGGTAGGTCGTTTGTAGGACGTCAAACGGAGGGGGAAAGGTTGGCTAGAGCTGACAGCGCAATTACAGCGGGTGTAGCCGCTGTGAAGCTCCCACTCGCGCCTTACCTGAGGACCTCAGGACCTCAGGACCTCAGGACCCCAGGTACCCTTCCGCGCCTCCCAATTCTGTTGCGGTGTCGTAGCTCAGCTCACAAATTCAACTTCAAGCTCTCCCCACCGTGATACCCGCCACCACAACAGCCATGTCTGCCTCACTCGCACCCGAATGCAACGAAGTCAAAGAGTAAGTTGGTACGAAGACGTGTCTCGTATTGCCGTGCTGACGGCTGTCGCAGGCGCTATGATACGTGCTTCTTGAAATGGTACAGCGAGAGTGAGTTTCCTATGCGCATCGAGCGAGGCTGAGAGCGGCGTCTAACGTGGCGAATGAAGAGTACCTCAGAGGCATCGGCACAGACAACAATGAGTGCGCCGACCTATTCAAGAACTACCAGAATTGCCTGACGGTAAGAAGATGCAGGTTGGTTAGATACAGCATCTACACGAGACTGACTGCTCTGTCGCAATCCAGGTGGCGCTCAAGGAACGCGGCATCGACAAATTGCTGGACGAAGCGCGAGAAGACGGCAAAGACAACGATGCGACCTACCTAGGACGCAAATGTTAGTTTCCCATCCAGGGCCCCGCAGTACATGCAAAATCTGACGATTGGCGCAGGACGGAGATGATCGAGTATGGGTACACGGGCAGCATATCTCATGGTGATTTGGCGTTCTCGGGTTTGCATTTGTTGGGCGTAGGCAGCGTGGCAGTGTAGAAAAGCGCAATCTCCAAAGCTCCAGTCTCCTCTCATGACACGCCGATTCTGTCGCCTTGCATTGCGCTTCATCTTACCCGGTCTAGACTTCTCTCTACCGACACAGGAATAACGGGACATTTCCTCCTTACCGAGACACTCAGGTACCTACCTGGGCTGCTCCGTATGAGCATTCGCACTTTGCGCTAATCAAAGCTCGGATGTGTAACCGTACTATGTACGTAAGCAGGGCATGAGTTTTTTTCTGTCGGGAAAAACGGTGATGGACGAGAATAGACGGAAAGCAAGCATCAGCTAACGAAGTGGCATCGTCTCTGCGGTTCCAAACAAACAGAGCAGGCCGCGTCTTGGCACCCGTCGTCTATTTTGACGTGGGCAATGAGCTGCCGCATTTGATATTGAGATCAACAAGGTTCCGTCGTCAGTTTTTGATGCTGCGTGAATAATGTGCTTGTATCCCGTATGGGGCCGCAATCGTAGCTCATAATCGCATGTACCTCGACCATTTCGCGTCCCCACCCTTGCACTTGGAAAAAATGGAATGGCGTCAAGGGCGTGGGCCGTGACTTGAACCATCCAGTCAGAAGCCAGAGTTACAGAGCATTTTCCCATGATTTCAATTGTTCCAGTCCCAGACCGCCCACATCCCAGTCCCTTTTCACAGCACTGTGTATCCGTACTTGTAAGTTCCCTGCCTACCTTATCCCATCAAGTACCTATGTACATACCTATCGCAGCACGTACTCGCAGTACTTGTAGGCTCGTGGTTCGCTAGAGCCTAAAGGCCTACTTGTTCAAGGTAGCAGCACCTCCTCCAGCGTGTCCTCCTCTACCCATTGCCGCTACCCTGGTTCGTCCACTGCCAATGCCGATGCTTCAATGGGCTTGACCCGCTAACGACAGATTTCACTACACAGTAGCAAGAACCTCGCTGCTGCAATGGACAGGGGAAACTGCCCGACGATGCCACCAAATAGCTCCATCCTCGATTGCCAATTCCCAGATTTGCTTGCCACTCCGTGTCTCCTCTGTCGTAGGTAGTACCAAGACCAAGACCTAGACCTGGAACTGGACCCGACCCGGAGCCTGAGCCTGAGCCTGAACCTGGTCTTGTTTGGTCTGGCGCATTGGACGAAGCTTGTCCCTTGTCTCTTAAGGTACGCAGTAATTGCTGGCCCTTCACGGCCTCCTCTTCCGCCCACCTCCCGGCCCATTCCCAGTCTCCAATCTGAGCCAGACTACCGCTCGACTCCTCTCGACCCGATCCTTTCTCCTTACCCAGACAACACGCGCGAGATAAACAGGGCCTCCCGTACGACCAGTATCTCGAATTCTCCCACAGCCCGTCATCGTCTCGTCAGACCGTTTCCAGTCGACAAAGACCCTGAAGTTCAAGCTCTACCAAACTCACGATCCGCTTCTGAAGCTCCCCTCGTCGCCTCTCCCCCGCGTTCGTCCCGCAATCGCAAACTGAACCTTGACATTCTCGTCCCGTACCAAGCGAACTGCAATTCCTCTTGGCGACAAGCCTCGGCATGCACCTCCCGAAGAAATAGCGATTCTATGCACCCCCTCTCCGTCCTCAGCGTTGGGATATTCGTAGCTGGCTACATAACCGCCCGATGGGATTTGGTTACTCGCCTCTATGAGCTTGCCATTTTCGCCTGGGATTACGGAGTCGTGGTACGTTTTCTCTCCTGTCCTCCCCTTGCCTGTCTCTGCTGTCGCGCTACATTGTCTCTAACTTCAATTGCCACGACAGACACGCGCCGCCAAAGGTTTCGCACTCCTGACCTTCGTCTACCTCCTCGTCTTCATTCCCGTGGAACGACTGGCCACGAGGGAGTCGGAGCTGGTACGACACTTTTCTCCGACGATCCCCTCGCTGAGACATTGGTTGCGCCAATCAAGGAAGCTCCAACGCTAATCATCGCCTCGTCCTGCAGCACCCCCGAATACCCGGAGCTGGCGTCTCGGCCAGGGAACAATTGCGACGGAGAGGCTCTTTCTGATTGCCGTCTCTCGCACAAGCGCTCTGGGTTGACATGCCAGAAAATGACGGTTTAATGAGGATATTCTGGCCGACGGACATCCAGCGCTCCGACCAGCCTGGAGTCATCGTTGGATGGAGGAACTCGAGCCTGGATGTTTTCGTCGTTGCCATCCTCGACGATGTCGATGTCAGCATACTCCTTAACCGACCGTTGAACAACAGTTGACACCCCGACAGGCCGGCCACGTCGAGTTTGCCCTCAAGGCAGGGACCCTCTTTCGAAATTCGTCTCACCCCGTCAACAGCATCTATGAGCGTTGTGGTCACGGGGCCATGCACGTTTTGGGCCTCACTAACCCAAGCGATGCCGTTGTCCTGGACCCTTCCTTGTTCGTCGCGACGACCCCCGCCAACATGACGACACCTCGGGTCACCTGCGCGAAAGCCCTCAGCATTCAGATCATCCTCTACGATAGACCGCGACCCGGTCGCATGCAATACATTTCGCTGAACCCGATATCTCTGGCCCTCGGAAACAAGGAGGCGCCAGGTCTGCCACCGACGGAGCACATGGCCGACGAGGAGAAGCAAGAGCTGAAGACCAAGGAGCAAAAGAGGAAGCTCATGGAGAAACTGAAGCAGCACACCATCATCAAGCGGTCTCCGTCACCAAAGGAAAAGGCTCTGCCCAAGATCGTCAACCAAATCAACTGGTCATGGGAGCTGGAGCAGTTGTTGCAGAAGAACATTTCTCGAATCGGCGCTCGACCTAAGCGATCCTTGAGCGTCTCTGAGAGGGTCGTCGAGCACGCGACGACAATGCGCAACTTCGTTTGGGATCTGCTCATCTTCTATCTACTCCCTTTGACCCAGTGGGGCTTTGTGTACATGCTCATGGGCCACAGAGCAGTCGCCGAATTTCTGTTGCAGATTCTGGAGTTTCGACTCAAGGACAACTATCTGGCCTTGAAGGACATTTCCGCGACAGCACAGCAGGTGGAAATTCGACTGCAGCAATTTTGCTATTGGCCCATGCAGTACACGACATTGCGACAGCGGAAGAGTGATTGGGAGAGTGTCACGACAAGCCACCCAGATTACATTCGCTTCTACAACAGTCTCTGGCTTGTCGCCAACGACGTCATCATTGGCATCGCATTGGGGTCCTACATTATTGACAACGCGGATTGGGTCGCCAACGCCATCAGCGAGCTCTTGAGCACCTACACGGTGGAAGCCCTTCAGCGGAGCATATCGTGGTTGATGGGTTGGCCTGCAGGCTTGAAACTGAACAGCGAGCTGGCTCTGTTCCTAGGAGACCTCTTCCTTTGGGTCATCGAATACTGGTCAAGTGAGTTGTCCAGCTGGCCATGTATGACCCAGCTAACCCGACCAGACTGTCTCGCTACCCTCGAGCCCTTGCTGCCTCACGTCATCTGGTTCATCGGCTTCTCGAGTTTTGCCGGCGCCAGCATGCCAATCGCCATGTTCTCCGACTTACTCTCCGGTCTGACGATCCACATTTACTCGTTCTACCTCGCGTCCGCTCGCATCTACCACTGGCAGCTGACCATTCTCATCTCTCTCTTCCACCTCTTTCGTGGCAAGAAACACAACGTCCTCCGTAACCGCATCGATTCGTGCGACTACGATCTGGATCAGCTGCTTGTCGGCACCATCCTCTTCACCCTTCTCTTCTTCCTCTTACCGACTGTGGTGGTGTTCTACCTCAACTTCGCCATTGCTCGTATGGTCATCATTTCGCTGAAGGCCGTTTTCGATACGCTTCTTTCTTGTTTAAACCACTTTCCTCTTTTTGCCTTGATGCTACGCATTAAAGACCCGAGACGACTTCCAGGCAGGTTGCACGTGTACTTGGACGAAGATATTGACTGACAAACTGACCCAGGCGGCATTCGTTTTGAACTTCGAGATACCCATGATTATAGACCAAGTAATACCCCTAATGACCCACCCACCTCCGTCATCTACCTCAAGGTAAGGTCTCCTGAATGTCTCTTGACGACAAAGGAAAGCTAATATTTGCAGCCCATCCCCCTTACCTTTCGTGCCATGTTCCACCAGTACTTCCAGATGGGGAACCGCATCCGCAAGCACTACCTCTCGCCACAAGTGGTACTCTGCCTTCTCACCGGCAAGTTTGTGCCACCACTCAACAGAAAGAATCTGTACAGCCTGCAATACAGCATGCTGCCGGCGCGCAGGGCGGGGATCCGCCAGATGTGGGACGCCATCACCACTACCCAACCGGCCAGGAAACCTGTGCCTTTTGTAATGAACGGGAGGAGGTATCCCACGGGATTAGCGGGTGGTGGGAGGACAAGATACTATCATTAGCATCATAATTCACGTTGACTCTTCGTTATCTACCCAGTGACCATGCCGTGTTGAGTCTACTTCTCGCAGCGTCGTATTTCCGTCATTCCCCCACTGACCCATGAATCCTCACCGTACCCAAACATGTAACTCAGTCTCTGGTCATCATCCAGCCTCTCGTCCTCATCAGCGTGGCCGAGGCATTGCGTCCCGGCACCACCGGGGTCGCGCCCTGACACCACAGTCCGGAGTTCGGGTGGTTCTGTGGCGGGGCTGGAGTGGCCGTTCCAGAGGCCGAAGAGCACGCCGTCGCAGACGGCCACGCGGGCTTGCTCCGGACCGAGAGTTAGGGGCTCTGCACCGTAAAGAAGAGTGAAGGTCGAGTGGATTGAGGTGAGGCCCGGGAGGCCTGGGCCAAGAAGCGAGGGGTCGGAGGTGCAGGACCAGAATGCTGGGGTGGGTGTCCGGGAGAATAGAGAGGAAAGGGAGGGGAGGATGGACGTGGGGAGTTTCTGGTGATGTCAGCTGGTTCATGGGGGATGAAGGGGTGCATACCATCTTTCGAGAGGGGGTCTGACGGTTTGAGGTTTGGTAGGATTTGGTGAGGTTCTGTGGTTGGGATGGAGACTTGAGAACGATCAGAGAAGCATCTTTTGACGATTGGTAGAATTGATGAAGGGGACGCAATAGGTCTTATAAGCTGCAAATCTGCTAGTCTTGACATTTTGGCTCCACAACCAGAGGAGCTGGCAAGTTACGTAAATGTGTGATATCGGCAGATACAGACGGGTGAGACGTCGAACCGGAAAAGATTGATGTTACGGGGGTTTGGGGCGTGTTTTCTGCGTAACTTGATCCGGAGCTCGAGGATACTGATCTTCTTAGCATGCCACAAGGGGCAACAGTTCTGTTCTTAAACAAGAATATGGTAGGTTTTTCAAAATCTTTTTGAGACAGTTACTGGGATTCTCATGTGTTTTCTGATAATGTATAAATGTAAAAGAAGAGTGTGTCATAAAAGAGTTAAGTGTTTGCATTTCAAGTAAATACAGCCAGTATCCCCCTTCCTAAAATCTTAATCACACTACAATCAAAGAACACACAGCACCAGCATCAGGCTCACAAAAAGATACATGACGTGTTTTCATCTTACCTAGTCTTGAAAACTACTGTACCTAGTAGTTTACAACTGGATGAGATAGGTAGGAAGTCACACCAGCCCTAAGAACGTATATAAGTCTTAGCAGCCTGAATGGCTGAAAAGCTTATCGATAATAAATGAGGTTGTTCAGGTTATCTCCCCCACTCCATAGAGACAACATGGCAGAGAGCCTTTTCTTCATGGTACCACTATGTCTAAGTTTAGGCTGTAAAGTACTCCTCTTCATTTTCACTGTCCGACACCTTCATCTTCGTATTTAAGGATAATACGCTAACAGTATACAAAAAGGAATAGACTATTTAAGATCTATTACACCTGTTACCTAGTAGCTTTGGTATATAATTGAAGATAAAGATGGAATACAAAGTAAAGCACTACATAAAATGCCAAAGATGTCAGATTCAAATGAAAAAGAATATCATGAGTTACATTAGGAATAGATATAAATATGGAGACCCAGTGCTGGAATAGTTCACTTGTACTGTCCAGGGAACATTGCTTTCAAAGTGGTTAGGTTATAGAGCGCGCATATATAAAGGCACACCGTCGCAGGCTACACTGTCCATTCCACGGACCCAGTGGTGTTTTCACCTTGAAGATGATCTTGTGTGGTGAAGGGGATTGGGAAGTTGATAATCCTGTTAGCTATCTAGTACTACCTAATATCGCTTCTTACTACCATGCCGTCTCTGTTGTCCGTCACTATCTTTCATCTTGAGCGTATTCAACGCACTGGGGTCTTGGTCTCCTTTCAGCTACCTAGGCTGTGATAAGCACAACAAGAATACTGCCTTCATGAGACTCAAAACTTCCATCAGTCAGGTAGGAAAGGGTTGCTGAAAGCTCAGTAGAGCATTAAGAAGGCCAGGCGCTTTTATTTACAGAGGCATATCCAGTGGATGTTCATCTTTCTACAACTTATCATTCTCAGTGGTATACTCAAACAGATCTGTATACTTGTAAGTTGTACCACTATGTGTTTTGGTCAATTCGGCTTTCTGGAGGATTCTATGTATTTCCCCCCCTGGTGACCCAATTCAAGATCTGCCAGTTGCCAGATGGTTTTCCAACCCCCATAATCGACAAGTTCTGAAGCCAAAAAAAACCAAAAAAACCAAAAAAACCAAGATGGGCAAGTGAGATGATCGTCGCAAGGATATACGACAGCATTGTCAACGTCGTCGATCATTCTTGTTATGTTTCGCGTTTCTCATCCTGGCTAGCCTCCCGTGTTGGCGTCTCAGTCGGTTGCCCGATTGATGTATGCATCTCGGACTTGGAGACTTCTTGAAAACCAACGAGCGGGCGGTGATCAGTGCCGACGATCTGGAACGACTGTTCGAGCCAACTGAGCGTCGCTTATATCATCACCAACCCAAGGTGATGGACGTGATGTCGGGGGTTTGACAAAAAGTCCCACTTTGGCAGCTCTCTCTCACCACGAGTTTTGTTTCGCGAACTGTCACAAAGTGACGGCTTGCGAAACTACCCCTCACACAAGAATGCAATAAGACGTTGACATGGCGGGGTAGCGAGAAACCTATTTGCTGACGACGATGATTTGTGTAAAATGAGGTGTTCTTTCGCTGTTGTGCGTTCCACATGCCGTAGTTTCAGCTCGATTTCCGCGCGTGATGTATTTCCCCGGGGGCTTAGCTGACGTCCCATGACGACCACACTCGGCTCGAAAATGAGCAGCCATGAGTGAGGGACGTCGGAAAGTGTGCTTGGGTCGAGGAGTTGATGGAGAGGCAGGGCGGAACAGGTGTGCTCAGTGTGGTGTCTCTGCCGGATCTGGAAGAAGAGGGTGCCTTTAATCCTCTGGTCAAAGGTCTGTAGTTCTCTTGATGGTATGTGGGATCAGTTACTAAACTGGATATCAGGCGTTTCCGCGGTCGTCCACGTGGCTTCGACGGTTTCTTTGAGTCCCGACCCCGAGAGCGTCATACCCAGCAGTATCGCTGCTGTCATGAACGTTCTCAGAGCTGCCATCAAGTGTCCATCCGTCAAGCGGTTTGTTCTGACAAGCTCGTCAGTTGCTGCATTTCTCCCCAAGCCAGACGGGAAGCGCTTCGATGTGACGGCAGACAGCTGGAACATCGAGTCAGTGGCACTTGCTTGAGGTTTCGGTATTGATTGAATATCGCCGAAGCGCGCACCGATGGGCCTTTCGATACTATGGTGTTTCAATACAAAGACAGAATCTATCTTGCCGTTGTTGTTTGATACTTTCATCACGCCAAGTAAATTCCATGATGTATACTTGAAGCTGTCAAATTGACCGATCTTGGGGCCGAATAGCAACAGCCCCAAGCTACCGTAGGGTGCAATGCCTCGTGTGCGACGGTGACGCTTGTTTTATTTGTGGAAATACTGCAGTAGAGCTCTTCAATGCGTTTCGCAGAGTCCCTGCAAGACTTCATTTGGTGCTGCGTCGCTGGTCTTCATGCACTGCTTCCATTGACGGGCTGGGGGGTGTGTCTGTTGTGGACGACTGAGTATGGGAAATACCCCAGGGCTGGGCGAGGCAATGGCAGCGCTCAGTCCTCACATACCCTTTGCGGCTTGCCCATCCTCTTTCAGTCCAGGTTCCTATCTTGACGCCCACTGCCGTGCCACTAGACTAAAGACTTCCTATTAAAATTCAGGCAAGAGACGTTAGCTGTTGCTTCCCGGTACATTAGGTCAATCTGAGGCGCTTGGATCGACGATAGACTCCCTCAAAATATACAGCTTTTACGAACGGGATTGCGCACCTTATTTTGACACGCAACGAGGGGTACTGCGTAACAACGAAACCACAACCCTGAAAAGCGCTATTACCAAACAAGCCGAAAAAAGGAAAACCCTGTGGCCGCAAGCCCGTGGGGCCAACCATTACGCATGGGAAATGTCGTGATGGCTTCATGACCGTGGCCCCATTATCCAAAGTCACGTGAGCCGCTCACGTAAGGCATTCCTTACATAAGACACACTTACGAACCTACCTTATTTGTTTGATGTCTGATGATGCCGCTCCGCAGATAAGGTAGCTTCCTGAACGACAGGAAAAAGCCTTTTCCTACCCAGATCCGTAGGCTGTGCGGTACGGTTCATCACAGGACATCTACAGATCCGCACACTCGACGGCCGCCACATCGCCGTTCCGCGGACAAAGCAGCGTCCCGTCCGACATGACGACGCACCGATGCACCTCGTCGGCCGTGGCCCAGTCACCAGGCAAAAAGTAATACCGCTGGACGTCGGCGGGATCCAGCGGGGTCGAGGCGGGCGAGACGTGCGGGAGCCGCCAGGTGCAGATCCACCTGTCGACGTCGAGGAACATGAGTTTCTGACGCGCCAGCAGCGCCAGCGGTTCGCGGATACGAGACGCGACGCTCGCAGGGAGGACGATGTGTGCAAAGGTCACCCCGTCGTTGTCGTCATCGTCGTCGTCGTCTTCGGTACGATGTTCCCCGCCGGGCTTGTCTCCCTGTGGGAAGCTCACGCGCAATTCGTTCACGTCGAAGAGCAGGTACTTGTGTCGGACTCGCCTCGAGGGACTCGAGCCCACCAGCAGTTGGAGGAAGATTCGGGGTGATCCGGCGTGCGAGAAGAGCCTTCCCACAGCGTGGTCTTCGCCGTCTGGACTCTGCTGCACCTCGACGTGAGCAGGAGAAGAAGAAGAAGAAGCAGACGTCTCGGGTCCGCCAAGATGCGATGGAGAGTAACGCCGGGCGTCAACTCTCCGCAAACCAGACCACTGGAAAACGTGGACGTTGTCGGGCCCAAAGGCCAGCAGGTAGTCCGGTTCGGTTGGGTGGTTGATCCACGCGCATAGCCCCATGTCCTGCGGGAACTCTGCCTCGGTCCATAACCGCGTCTCGATATCGATGCAGAGAAGCATGGAGGGCGTGCGCACGCACAACTTGCCGCCGGCGGGATGGAATATCAAGCCCGTGGCCCTGCCCTTCTGGGGCGCGAGCACGACGTTGAACTCCAAATCGGCCTGCCATGCTCGGCGGTGGTCGTCGTCGTCGTCGTCGACGACGCTCTGGACCATAACGGTTTTGATCCAGAGTCTTCGAGCTCGATCGGCCAGCGCGATTCGACGGCCGTCCTGGCTCCACGCGACGTGTTTGACGGACATGCGGCTGCTCAGTCTCTCCATCTGGCACACGGTGCCCCGGCCCTTCTCGCAGAGGTGGACAAGACCGCTATCCGTCCCGAAACAGTAGAGAGAGCCGTGCGGCTGGCACGAGAGGCTGGTCACGCTGCTCGTCCTGGCCGACTGGTGCTCCGGGTGGAGCGATATCTTGGCCAGGCTGTCCGTCTCGCCCGTCGCGTCGCTGTTGTGGTCCGGAAGCTCCGAGCTGTCGGAGAGGCGGACGAGCGTGTTGGGCTCCCACACGTTGCCGTAGGGTCCGCGCATGTCGTAGAGCCGCCTCGAGTCGGAGCTGAAGGCCAGGTCGTTGACAAAGTCCTGCGAAGACAACTGGTACAGCAGCGCGAAGTCGGCGGTGGCGAAGACCTTGATCGTGCCTCGGGGGTCTCCGGTTGCGATGAGCGATCCGTCCCGGCATACGACCAACCTGTTGGCGCCGGTGCCAACCATCAACCTCGTCTCCTCTTCGAAGGGATCCCACTTGAACATGAGGCCGATCTGGGTCAGGCCCAGCACCTCGCCGCTGAACGGGTGCCAGGTAAGATGGTAGACCTCTCCCACCGTCTTTCGCTTGCTCGCAATGTTTGCTTCGTCCGCGGGTATGTGGCACTGGCACAACATCCTCGGCGGGTTGAGCTCCCAGGCCGCGACGGGGTGCGCCCGATAGCCAAACACAACCATGGTTCCGTCCGGACTGAGCGCAGAACACGTGGGGAAACTGTGGATGGTCCCCTCGAACCTCTGCTCCACAATCTCGGAGTGTACGTCCCACCGGCCGGCCGTGGTGCCGTTGATGGAGAGGCTCCGGACGCACCGGTCTTCGTTAGCGACCAGGACCGTGTGGTCATCCTCGACAAAGCGGAGGGAATGCGGCCGAGGGCGATCTTTGGGGTTCTCGGCAACTCGGAGGCAATCTCCCGTCAAAAGGTTCCAGGCTCTGGTGGTCAAGTAGCCGTACGTGACCAGCAGATCCCCCATGGCGTTGGCCTGAATGGAGAGCACCCGCTCCGGGTGGACGAGTCGCCGCTGCTCCTCAAACGTGGCCGCATCGTAGACGATGATGTGGCTCGAGGTGCCAAAGGTGGCCGCCAGGACGACAATGAAGCTGCCCGCGGCGAGCACTGCAGAGGCAGACACGCCTTGCTCGAACGAGAGGCGGGTCAGGCAGTCGTCCCACGCGGAGGAGCCCAGGGATCCGGAGACCCGGAGCGAGTGGCCCTCCTTGCTCCCAAACTGTTCGTAGATGACCGAGTCTCGGGGGCAGAAGGGCGGGATGAGCCTGTAAATGGCCTCGGGCGACCGCCGAAGGTTGCTGCCAAACTTGCCCACGATCTTGACCAGGTCCGTGGCCCAGCCCTCCAGCAGACGGACGGCCTGACGATGGGCGTGACTCGAGTGACTCGTCGGCAGTGGTCGATCTCCGTAGACCGACGACCATGTCGGTCAGGTAACGCGACGCCGTCACCAGAAGCCTCATCTCGTTGCCCCTAACAGCCAAATAGATCCACATCAACACAGAGGGGCTGTTGAGAAATCTCACGACGACAGCGAGGACTCGACTGGAACCGTGGCTCGATGCCCGTGATAGGTGGACGAACCAGAAGCGCATGGCGTAATCCAGGAACGCCGGTGGCCGTTTCCTGTTGACTTGGACCCGGAGCGTGGGATCGCCCAGTTGAGCCATGCATCTGCCAAAGATGGTGCTGTCTGCAGAGCACGTGTCGACCGCCAGCGGTGGTGACGACGAGGTTGATGGCGTCTTGCCCGTGAGATATTGCCGGGCCGTCTCGTGTATCATTGCGACGTACCCTGCTCTGTCCACCGTCACGAACCCGCCGCAGAGATCGACAATGGTCCTGGATATCTCAATGACGCCGTCCTTGCCCAAGGCCGCGCTGAGCTCGTCCAGGGTCAGCGGCCGTCGCGCGCACGTCGCCCAGTCCAGGATGGCCTCCCCCAGCCGCTGGCCCTCGACGCTCGGCTTGGACCTGACGGACTGCGCCATGCGGTCGTACAGCGCCTGCATGCCGGCCGGAAGGTCTCGCAGCGAGTTCTGGACGTCGAGTTTCGTGTGGCAGTCGTTGATCTTCTGGACCGCCAGGTGAAGCCACAGGAAGTTCCCGCCCGCCCGTTCCAGGAGCTGGTCCGTCACCTCGTCGCGGTACGCCTCGTCGCCGGCCACCTCCATCTCCTGTTCAATGTAGACGCGGAAGTCTTGGACGGAACCCTCCAGGCCGATGGTGTCGCACCGGACTTGCCGGGAGAGTTTCTGAAAGGCCATTTGGAGCTCGTGGGTTTTGCGACTGACGACCGCGAGACGAAGGGGCACCGCGGCGAGTGACAGGTCGGACAGGAGCCGGACGATGGAGCCGGGACTGTCGGCTTCGTCCACGCCGTCCAGCACGAGATAAACGGGCCGGCTCAGAGCGAGGCCGAAAAGGCTCTGCTTGAACAGCCACTGCCACAGGCTGCGGTAATCGGCGGCCTTGAAGTCCACCCCGGCCGTCTCGAGCACCCGGAGCTTCGCGGCGTAGGACGCGTCCGAGATGGCCAACTGGCACGCCAGAGACCGCAGTACGGCGCCGAGGGCACGCTTCTTCTGGTCCGTGAACCGGATGAAGAAATAGTGGCAAGGCAGGGCCGAGTGGGTGAGGTGGTCGATGACAAAGGACGAAAGGACCGACTTGCCACTTCCCGCATTGCCGTTGATCCATAGGACGCGAGGGTTCCGGCCGTCATCGCCGAGCCAGTTCTGGAAGGATTCGGTGCCGAGTATCCACGAGCATGTGCCGGATACCAGGCGGTCTCTGAAGAAGTCCAAGTCGGCTCGCGGCAGCGTTGTGACGGACAGCAGCTCTTGAATGCGGTTGCCCGACGACGACGACGACGACGACGGCTGGACTGTCGGTGGTTCCGCTTCCGGCAGCGGTGTAAGTGTCGACAAGCCGCTTCCGACTTGAAGTTCCGTGGACCACGTGGATTGGGCTCTGTTGAGATCCGGAACGGGGGTGAGGCTGCTGTTCCTCGACTGCTCGACCAGGGTTTTGAGAACATTGCGAACCGTGATGTACCGTGGGTCGCTCGGGCTGTCGTATTTGCACACCTCGCTGTGGTTGGCATCGAGCGGCGTCGATATCTCGCCAGGGTAGCCCAGGACAGACGAGTCTTTTTCCAGTATCATCTGCATCGAGTCGAGTGCGTCAGCGTCAGGCTCAGCGTCCGGTGCGTCTCATGTCCAGGGCCCAGGCTTCCCATGTCTGGCTGGGTATCGTTGCACGCACGACTCACCATGTGATTCATCTTGGCCACCGGCGTTGGGCGGGTTTCGTAAAAGGATACAATCTGCAGTTTGTGGGCCACGTGTCGGAAGTTCTCGTTCACCTTTTCCAACGTTGATGAGCCCGCAACCAGTTCGGCAATGAACTGTCTTGGGCTGCCACCGAAAGAGACCTGAAGAATCCGGTTCAGTATCGCGGCAAGGTTCGTGCCTCGATGCGGTGTCGACAGAAAGACCATGGACGAGACCTGCTGGATAATGTGCTCGTACATGGGATCGTTCTGGCCTTGGAGATATGCCTGATGTTGTCCACATGGTGAGCTTACACACACGCTCGAGCGGATAGATGTTAATGGGGTCCGTCATACCTCTTTGACTACCAGACCGCCCATTGAATGCGCCACGAAGATGATGGGACGCTGTTGAGCACAATCAGTACTCCATGAAAGCAAGGATCCCCTCAGAGATGGGAGACGCCAGGTGTAGTGGAAGCATCGTGTCACACAGCACACAGCCATCCTGTGCTACAATTGGTTTACTAACCTCTCCAATCCCCAGATCCGCCAAGTCTGCCCCTACTTCATCCTTTGCATACTTCATATCATACAACAAGTCCTTGGCAAAGTCTAGTATCGAGACTTGGCTCTTGCCCTCGCGCGTCCCGAAGCCTGCGTTGTACCCAAACGTCAACAGCCGCGCGTCGCGGATGCCCGGCTCCGAGGGGAGGAAGTTCTGCGGCCAGAAGTGGTCGGGGTTGTGGTCCTTGGACCAGCTCTTGCGGCTCCCTCCGCCGAGACCATGCACGAATATGACATCGGCCGTCGGCCTACCATGGGGCGGCCGATGTATGACCTTGAGCCCCACGGGGTCCTGGGCGACCTGAGTGTAAAGAACGTCATGTCGTGGGCGCACCTAACGTTTAAATGAATGTGTGTGTATTTATGAAACGAGCGTATGATACAGAACTGCCAGCCAGGTTATCTTAGAAGCTTAAAAACCTAGCTTATATCCATATCCTTAGGTTCCTTAGGGCCAGTTAGTATAAAGATGATCGAGGGTTGAAACTATTGTGACTTTAGATAGAATAGGTGTAACTTACTTCTAGTGTAGGATTCTAGTAGTTAAGTATTTATATTTAGGATATCTAATAAAATAGAAAGAGAAAATCTGTAAGATACTTAAATATAAAAGGTCCCTAGAAGGCTTTTTTCTGTAAATATTATAACTACTCATTTTATAAAGTGAGAAAAATTATAACTAAGGAATCCCCCTTATAGATAGTTAGTAATTATTATAAATATTATAATATTACTTAATTATATTTTTAATTTAGTTTCTGTAGTTTTAATTACTTTTTTTAGGTATCTTAATTAGGGTTTTTTAGTTTTTTAGTCTTTTTGTTTGTTAATTACTTTCCTTAGCTATCTTCTTTTTGTATCTAATTTAAGCTAGACGTTTATTTATATTATATTGCCGCTATTTAGATATAAGTGGACTTAAATATCATTATCTCTATATTCTAACTATATAGAATATAATTTAACTGTTTATAGCTTAAGTAGCTTAAATAGATAGTTAGTATAGGATTTCCCTCTAAAAGAGGACGATTATATTATAATATCTAGAATAATTAGCTTATTATTTAGCTTTATTAGATAGATAGGATAAGATAGAGGAGTTTTACTTATAAGTGTTATAACCTAATAGGACTAGAGTTAAGTTATAAGGTATCTAGCAGCTATAGGGTATTTTATATATATAAAAGAAAGAATCTAATAAGGAACCTACTAGATTATAGAGAAACTATAATATAGATTACATAATAATAAGAGATAAGTAATTACTCTATAGAGTAAGTAATTAATTAGTAGATCCTCAAAATAATTAGTAGAACTAAGTAATTACTAACTTACAGATAGTAATTATTTCTTACTTTCAGATTAGTAAAGAATAATATAATATTAATAGGAATAGGAAAACCTATAAATATTATAAATTTATATATAGGATAAACTTAAGTCTACTTAAAGTTAGACTTCTATAGTTTTTTAGTAATTAACTTTATAATTATCTTTAGATACTTCTAGTTTTATCTCTCAATCTTCTTATTAAACTTACACCTAATTACTGTAAGCTCTAAAAACCTAATTTTATTAATATTATAATAATATTATTATCTATATATTATAGTCTTAATTTATTACTAATAGACTTACCTCTATTAGACTTAAAACTAGTTATAATATTTTAATTACTTCTATTTAGTAAGTTAGCTTTATAAAGTTTACTTAATAGTATTTAGGAAAGAATATTACTATATCTGCTAAATATTAAACTTTTTCTATCTTTTCTAATTCTTAGAGAATATCCCCTAAAGGTAAATAATTTATTAAGTTTCTAGACTAGAAAATAAAGAATATTAAACCCTCTAATAATAAAGAGGATAATACTACTAAGGTTATATAATAATTTTAATAGACTAATATAGATTTAGCTAAGATATAAGAGATTATTAATAGTAATACTGTAGAAATTACTTAACTTTAGTAGAATTTCTATAATAATCTGGATTAGTAGTAACTTCTCGCTTTTTAGTAGGAAATTAATATTCTTTATATTACTACTAATCTTATCCAGACTCTAGTTAAGTTATATGAGAAACTTTAACTTAACTTACCTTAGGTTTTTAATAAAACTCCCAGATATTTTAAGGGATTCCTCACTTAAATTAGAATTTACTATTAGTTTTATAATTTCAGTTTTAAGGATAAAACTAAATAAGTTATTTATACTACCTTATTCTTTAAGAGAAGAGCTTTTATATAGTTTAAATTTTATCTTACTAATTTCCTTACTTATAAATAGAATAATTTTAAGTTAGAGATTTAGACTATTTTTATAGGCTATTATGGCTTTAAAAGCGTTCTGATCTTACTATTTTAAGAACTAGATAAGTAATAATAGTATAAATAAGATCTAGTAGCTTTTAAGTAGAAAGGTGTAACTATTGAAATAGGGTGAGATTCTGGATGGACCTCTATTGAAATGGGGTGAGACCCTGGATGGACCTCTATTGAAATAGGGTGGAATAACAACAACAAAAATAAATAAAAGAACCCTACAAAAGAGTAGCTGTAATAGCTATATAGCTGTGGCTATATGGCTGTACTAAAAAGGGGTGAAAAATAAAGGGAAAAACTGGCCTGTTTTGCTGCTGTAACTGGCTTGTTACGCTATAGTTAAATATGTGGCTACGTAGGGCTGTAGCCCTACGTATAGCCAGTGGCTACGTAGCCTCTCCGTACAGCCTAGTTAGCCTCATGGCCACTTATGGCCTCATGGCCCCCAGGCTTATTATAATCCTCTCTATTTTTGAAAGCCTGCGCCCCTGCGCGTTCAAAAATTCAGATAAAAATAAAAACCTAACCAGCCCCACAGGGTAAAAAAAAAGTCGAAAAATGGATTCAAACTATAGCCTTCAGCTATATATATATATATATGTAACTTCTTAGCTATACTGTTTATTATTTATACTAGTAAACTATTTTTGTATATATAAGTATTACCTCTCCTGGCTGGAGGTTTATTAAAATTACTATGCGGGGTATATACTACTTCTGGGGGTATTCTTTCTCCCTAGAATAGTCTTTCCTTTCGAAATCTAGGTATTTTTGATGTGGTCTTGTATGCGTAATAATTGATAAATTGTCGTAATTGTAGAGCTCTATTCGGTCGGGTTTTGTTTTTCTTTTTTGTGAGGCTTCGAGGGCCCTAGGGTGGTATATGTATGGCTGTAACGTAGCTATGGCTATATGTGGCTATATGTGTTGCTGTAGGTCTTGCGAATTGATTGACATAGCTGTAGCTGTCGTTTTTGTGATTTTCGGAGGTTTATCTGAGGGATCCGTAAGATCTGTAGTATCTGTGGTATCTGTGGGATCTGTGGCTTTTGTGGCTTATATAGCTATAGTATATGTAGCTAGCCCTCTTGTTGCTTTCGTTGATTTTTGATGCTTTTGCTGTATGTATAGCTGTAGCTATAGCCCACGAAGCTGTGGCATCCGTATAGCTATAGCCTCTATATAATCTATAGTATCTGTGGGATCTATAGTATCTGTAGTAATTAAATAAACAGTCATATTTGAATGTAGTTAATAATATTAGTCTGTGAATAGGTTAGTTAGTCTATTAGCTTAGTAGCAGGTTTATTTAAATAGTATAGAAGTATTTACTTATTATAACCTAAAAGGAAGTAATAAGTATGAATTCTGGATAGAATCTCTATTGAAATAGGGTGAGACTCTGGATAGACCTCTATTGAAATAGGGTGGAATAATAATAATAAAAATAAATAAAAGAACCCTATAAAAGAGTAGCTATAATAGCTATATAGCTGTAGCTATATAGCTATACTAAAAAGGGGTGAAAAATGAAGGGAAAAACTAGCTTACTTTGCTGCTGTAACTAGCTTGCTATATTATAGTTAAATATATAGCTATATAGGGCTGTAGCCTTACGTATAGTTAGTAGCTACGTAGCCTCTCTGTATGGCCTAGTTAGCTTTATAGCTACTTATAGCCTTATAGCTTCTAGACCTATTATACTATATATTATATAGCTAAGTTTAGATATATTTATACTAAATTTAATTATACTAATAATATTAAGATTTTTATATTCTACTAAAAATTAAAAGAAGATATTAAAGATAAATTTATTAAGTAAGATAGATTTAGTAATTATAAAAGGCTGAACCTAAGCTTATTTAACCGGAAGGTGGCGTAAAATACTGTTTATTCAGAACTAAGGAGTAAAAGAGAAACCTTTATAAATACGTAGAAAAGTCTATATATATAATATTATATAGGGCCTACTGGGGCCCCACTCGGGCGAGGAGGTTAGCTTCAGATACTTAGGTATAACTCTAGCTGAATATCTAGATATAGCCTATAATATTACCTCCCTCCTCCCCAGCTGCCGCCCAGCTGGAGGCTGTAGGTTAGGTCTCTATTATTATCTATAATTAGCCTATATATCACCTTATACCGCTCCAGGGCTATTATGTCTGTAATAGTGTTAATAGGTTTCTATATAGAGTTTATATATCCTTCCTATTTAATAAGGACCTCTCACTAGTATCCTCTCCCTACTTAATATATCCTTACAGCTAGAATACTTTTAACTAGCTATTTAACCTCCTTATTATTATCTACTAGTAGTAATAGCTAGCTATTAACTATAACCTACCTAAGTAGTAGATTAGTAGCAGCTCTCTAGAGTAAATCTATATAGAATTATAAGTAAATAGACTCTAAAGTATCTAACTCTATAATATATAGTAAGAGGATCTTCACTACTATATACTTATAATATAGCTAGACTAGCTTTTAGCTTAACTTTAGTAACTTATAGTTAAATATATTTAATTATACCTTATTACTAACTTAGTACTAATCTGCAGGGGACTAAATCCTATTTACCTAAGTTTCTAACCTCTACTGGGTGGCAGCTATCTCTATATAGATATATATTATTACTAACTATATTCTCTTAACTAACTAGTAGGCTGTAGCTTCACTACTATTAGGTAGTTCTATATACTCCTTAGTGACTAGAATAAGGTTAATATAATACTTATAATCTATAAAGGAAAATATAGTCTCTATTATATTATACTACTAGTTACAGAGGGCTAACTATATAATAGGCAGTAAGTTACTTTAGTTATCCTGAGACTAGTAGGTGAATATTCTTAAAACTACTTAGATTTCTTAGTTATACTATTCTATAATTCTGTCAGTCTGTAAATAGTAACTAATACTTAATAGGTATATAATACTTATTAACCTATAAAACTTCTTTCAGAAGTAATTTACTTAGTTAGATTCTTTATTACTTATAATAGAGTATAGTATTCTATAGAATTTATAATAGTAACTAAAAAACTACTAAATATATACCTCTACCTCTATTATATCTATCTCCTCTAATATAGAAGCCTTACTTAGTTAATTAATAATAACTTAGAGGTAATAACTACTTTATCTTTTTGTAGGGAGTAAGTTAGTAATAAAGTTTATTAATAAATTAGAATGTAACTAGTTAGGTACTAATAAGGGTTTTAGGAATTCCTTCTTAGTCTGCCTCTAGATATAAATATCTCTATATATATTATAGTTATATATAAATTAGTAGATATTCTGTAACTATCTAGACTAGTAGAATTATTAGCTTATAATCTTTAGTATATTATTACGTTCTAGGTAATTTATAGGGGAGGAGTTATATAACTTCTATACTAACTTAGTCTTAAGTTTATTAAGGAAGCTATTACTCTCTTTACTATTTAGTATTTAAAATCTCTCTCTGAAGGTAAGCTATCTTAGTATATTAATAGTATACTTAGTAATCTGGATCTTAATATAGAGGTTAGGAGGGAAGCTACATTCTCCCTACTAGACTACTATAAAGATCTATTAGTATAAGGAATTTCTCTTAGTAATATAGTTTTATATTTCTTATAGGTTTAGTCTTCCTTTAAAAACCTAAGTATTAGTAATATCTATATATCCTACTTAGGATTCTGTGGGGATAGTAATATTTAGGATAATCTATATTATCTATCTTTATTACTTCTTATTATTCCACCCTTTAGGGGTATCCTATTCCCTCTAGAAGAGGATATTAGGGGCTATTATTTAGGCATCCAGTTAGTATTTAAGGTAAAAATTATACTAAGATAACTTCTCTACTTACTAGTTTTACCTCTCTATAAGTTATTATTTCTTTATAAAATACTTAAAACTCTTATAGTTAGTAAGGATTTTAAACTTTCTAGTACTTTATAGCTCTACCCTCTATACCTATAAATATTCTAGTATTATAAGGAGTTCCTTATTATAGATTAAGTAATTAAATTCTATAGGAGTTAGGCGTTAGGAATAGAAAGCTACTAGATACCTTACTTTAGTCTTATCAGCTTAAGTTAATATACCTCCTAGGATATATTCTGAATAGTTTATCTCTACTGTTATTAGAGCGTCAGGGTTGAATATCTGCAGAATTAATTCTGTAGTGAAAAGTTATTTTAGTGTGAGGAAAGCTTCTTACTACTCTAGTCTCCAGTTAAAAGGAACTAACTTCTAAGTTAGGCAGTTTAAAAGCTTTATAATAATATTATACTGAAGTATAAAGATCTTATAGTAATTTATAAACCTAAAGAAACTATAAATACCTTTCAGTAAGCTAGAAAGAAACTAGTTAGTAATAGTTTCTAATTTCTCAGGATTATAAAAGAAGCTCTTTCTAGCTATTATAATATACTTAATATACTTAACTATTATAACTAAGAATTTATATTTCTTAGGATCTAACTTAAAGTTTATATTAGTAAGGTAACTAAATATTTAGTAAACCTTCTCTTTATACTCTTTTTATAAACTACTAATATAAATAAAAATATTATTAATATATATTATTTTAAAGTTATCTAGAAACTATTATAAGTAGCTATTAATATACTATTAAAATATAGTAGAAATATTAGTAAGTCTAAAGAAATATATTACTTATTTAAAGAGGCTATAATATATCTAAAAAGCTATTTTCTCCTAATCTATTTTATTAATTCTGATCTTATAGAATATAGTAATAATATTAAGCTTAATATATTAGTAGGTAGTAGTAACTCTCTAGAGGGTCTCTAATATAAGGAGGAGGAAGTAATAATCCTTCTTTATAATAATATTAAAAGTTTTATAATCTATATAGAAATATATTCTTCTGCCTAACTTTCTTATAAAGAGGATTAAGATACTAGTAGAGAAGCTGCTTACTTTAATAAATCCCTTATTAAGTAAATCCTCTAGGATCTTCTTAAGTATTAGAAGCTCCTCTTATAATATACTATAGAGGGATCCTTATAGGAGGTCTAGCTTCTATTCCTTATTATTAGGAATTAATAGGATATAATAGTCTATCCCTAGTCAGCTGGAAGGTAGCTAATATACTGAATCTAGATAGAAAAAATCTGGGAATTCCTTTAAGATATTTATAAAGATATAATCTCTTAGGTTTACTTCTACCTTTAGAGTTAATACTTTCTTAATATCCACTAGACTAATGAATATAACTTAGTAGAAACTTAATATTTTACTAATATACTATATAGTATACTAACAGATAAATATAAATAAGTTAGTATTAAGTAGCTAAGCTAACTAGATCTTCTTAAACTATATTAACTTATCCTAATATTCTAAGTATATTATTATACTGCCCTTCCTATATATTATCTATTAAGCTTTAATATTATAAATAATATAATTATCCTCTATCTATAGCTACTTAAGATATAAGAGTAACTATAGACTCTCTATAATATAGATATAGATTTTTTATATATAGCTACTAACTTTTAAAGTTAGGATAGTTACTCTCTGGATGTCACTAAATAATAGCTTAGTGGTGTATCTCCTTATTTATCTCTTTAACTTATTAACTAGCAGGAGGTAAAGTTTCTTTATAAAGGAGATATTAATAATAATATAAATATTATAGTCTGTATTAATAAGTATATTAATAGAGTAACCTCTATTAATTCTAATCTAAATAGTAGCTAACTATTAGTTACTTACTTATTCCTTTTCTTATTATTTCCCTTATCTTATTACTTCCACTTCAGTTAGCTTTAGAGTCTAACTTCACTCTAGAGTTACTTTTTTCCTAAATCCTTATTATTACTAAGTGTAATAGTATTATCCTCCTGGTTATCTCTAGTATAATCTAGAGTAGTTATAATTTTTATAACTTTTATATTAGTTTTCTTATACTTTCAGGCTCTATAATTCCTATAGATATAGTTTTTTTTACTATATTTAAAATATTAGTAAGTATTCTAGCGGTCTTTAGAGTATTCCTTAGGGGTAGAGAAGAAGCTGCTAGAGCTTCAGCATTATTATTATTTCTTAATTATTTTAGTTATTATAATATTACTCTCTATATTATACGTAGTAGGTCTCTAGTGGAGTAGCTAGTAGTATACTAATATCCTCTTTATATATTTAAGCTTCTAAACTATATTTTAAACTTTAGATAACTAAGATCTATATTCTATAGGAAGGTTAACTATAATAAGTAGCTTCTTAAAGTGGGGGAGTAGGATAGCCTCTAGTAGGGAGATTTAGATTATATCTAGCTATATATACCCTCTAGTATTAACTAGAATCTTTTTAAATTAAGGCAGAAAGGTAGTTAAGTATTTATTTTCCTTCTATCTGAAGTTTTATAGTTAAGTAATAGTATAGAGCTGACTATTAGAGTTTAGGTAAGTTCTATTTAGGTAATTTATAAAATTATTTAGATTATAGGAGTTCTCTAGCCCTCTTACTATATAGAAGGTTTTAATTACCTACTAAAGACTAAAGTCTAAATAGAAGTAAATTAAATACTAACATTCCTAATTATTATTAAAGAAATAGTAGTTAATCTTAAGCTTAACTTTTATCTATTAAGTTTATACTTAGTATTCCTTCTATTTACCTAAAAACTTCAGAGGTAGGGGAAGAAGTTTCCTCTAGTAGTTAGCTACTAGTAGGGATATAGTAATATTATTAACCCTAAAAGTTATTATCCTAATAGATATTATTCTAGAGATTACTAGAATATCCTAATATAAGTTAGAAGTATTCGTTATAGTAGCTACCTAGAGGTTACTACCTATTATAGTATCTTATTTTACTAACTTCTATAAAAACTTATTAATCCTCTAGTAGAGAGAGCTTAAAGTATACTATAACTACTACTAAAGTAGTTTACTTATAGAGTTACTATCTATAAGAGTATCCTGGGGGGCTCTAATATTCTCTATTATTTTTTATATTAATTACCTGTTATATAATATTATATTCTAAAAGCTACACTTAACTAGATTATATACTTAACTAGTGGGGAGCTACACTCTACCTAACGTTATCTATATAGTAAATAAAACTAAGTTCTAAATATATAAAGAGCTGGATCTAAGCTTATTCAACCAGAAGGTGGCGCAAAATACTGTTTATTTAGAACTAAGGAGTAAAAGAGAAGCTTTCACAAGTGCGTGGAAAAGTCTGCATATATAGTACCATATAGGGCCTACCGGGGCCCCACCCGGGCGAGGAGGTTAGCTTCAGATACCTAGGCACAGCCCTAGCCAGACATCCAGATATAGCCTATAACAGTAATTTTATTATATATATAGAATTTACTATTAAGATTAATAACTAACTTTTTAAGTGTTACTGCGAGAAAAGTAAATAGTAATAATCTTAATAACCTAATAGTGGATATAAGTGCTAAGAATTACTATATAATGATTAGAATTAATATAATAATTAGAGAATTAGATAATAATTTACTTTATAAATAAGTATATCTTATAGTTATTATAGTAGACTTATAGATCTTACTACTAAAGCTACTACTAAAGATAATAAATAATAAGATTTTAAATATTATAATTATAATAAATTAGAATATATAGTTAAAGATTACTACTTACTTAAATATTAGTAATAAGGATAATAATTTCAGCTAGTATCTAAATAAACCTAATAAGTTAATATTAATAAGAAGGAAATATTTTATATCTCTCTAATTTAGATAGTCTGTTTTAATAATATTTATATTATATATTAAGAATCTAAAAATAATATAGAATAGTATCCTAAGAATCTTTCTGGATAATTAGGGGACTCTATTAAGAAGATACTAGTAATAGTTAATATTAAAAAAGAAGAAGACTTCATACTAATTTTAAAATAAGATTAGATATAAGAAAATAAAATAGTAATCTTATAGCTACAGGTAGCTAAGAGAGAATTTTACTATAAGATTAGTTAAATACCTAATAGATAGTTTCTATAGAGAATTTAGTATTAAATTCAGTAGAGAATTAATACTAAAAGAAACTTATTTCTTACTTAAACTTTTATATAACCACTCGAAGTAAGTAATAAGATACTAATAAAAACCCTCACTATAGTTAAATATAATAAGCTAGAATGTAAAGTTAAGAAATAACTTAATAATCTCTATTCGTAAGGATTTATTGAAGTTAGCCTAGAAATCTATATTAACCTAAGTAACCTATTTAAATTAATTAATAATAACACTAAGCTAGACGATAATATTATTGAAAGCTTAGAATTCTCTATTTTATAGTAACTAAGTAGTAATAAAGATAAGTAACTTAGGATTTAGAGTATTCACCTAACTTAAGATAAATAATTTATTATATTCTATAGAGTTTTAGGCGACTAAACTCTTAACTACCTTAAAATAATCCTCTATAATATAAACTACAGATTTCTATAAATTAATTACCTAGCTTACTAAACTATCTTTTAGGTATATTATATATAAGATAATTATATATATTATATTTTAGTAATAAATTTAATAGATAATGCTTCCTATAATAATTTAAGGATAATCTAATTCTAAATCTATATCTTAATATAGATCTACTATTTTGAGAACTTCAGTATTTTAATAAAGACCACTTCGTAATATTTACACCCAGTGAAGACTACCCTATAGTATATATAAATAATATTATTAGTAAATAGATAGACTGTAAATTAGACTACTATATAATCCACTATATTAATAAAGTAAGAGAATAATA